>VNWY01000359.1:0-49941 GCA_009869845.1 Pseudachorutes palmiensis
TCGTCTCACGGGTAAGTTAAATTCATTCCAATTAATTATCAATACATTTCTAAACTTTCATTCAAGTGTGTCTTCACTCAACAGTACTACTCGAAGTATCCGTCAATTAAGAGTAATGGACCACAGCGAAGAATCCAACAACGGCACTACACCAAGTACTCCTGAGGGTCAACGACCACTGGTGGTGCCTGAGCTAAACTTTCTGCCTTCAAGGGACTTTCAACCGAGTCCGACCAAATCCTTGCCAACTGAATCCGGGGGTCAACAACGACCAGTCGTGGTGCCTAAAGTGGTCATTCTTCCTGGAAAGAACTATCAACCGAGTCCGACCAAATCCTTGCCAACTGAATCCGGGGGTCAACAACGACCAGTCGTGGAGCATAAAGTGTTCATTCTCCCTGGAAAGAACTCTCAACCCGGTCCGTCCAGATCTTCGTCAATCGAAACCAAAACAACATTCCAACCGGGTGGCGATTCGATTATTGGGAGAGGTAAAGTTTGCCCAATTACCAAAAGTATCCCCAACCAGGAGCAGTCTAGCTCTGATGATGAAGAAGAACCGTTACTGATTGATATTACTGGAGATGACGAAGTAGAGATCATGAAGTCCCCAAAGAAAGCCAATTCCGGAAGCCCCTAAGAGGAAAAGGGTTCGCACACCAAAGCTGAGGGCCCTGAACAATGCGCAAGGCAACTCTCCCAAGAGTCCAGCCGTCAAACAAGGAGGAGCCTCCAAGAATGTAGCCACACGCAAACAAAGGACGTTGCTTCCAGCCATCCATCGTACTGCTCCCGCCTCTGCTCAGACGCCATTTGTTCTCCGTCCGATTCGACTTTCAGATATCCGCCGGCAGTTATTTGAAAGAAAGTGTACCACTATGACACCTAGCTCTGGTATGATGGAACTGCAACCCGTCCCTGGCCCTTCCTCTGCAGGTTAGTCTCTCTAATTGAGACCCTATTGCTTGATCATTTTAATCTTAATTATTTTCTTTTATTATTTTCTTTTATTTTAGTCACTCCAAATTCTGATAGTGAGGATGAAGAAGATATCGAGACGATAGAGCTTTCTTCTGATGATGATGATGATGAAGTGATCCAATCTGACGATGACGATCAATTGGAGCTAGACGAACCTCCTGAGAGAAATTACTTGAAAGAATTCTTTGAAGGTTTTGATTTGAACGAGTGGCTCTTGTCAGAACGTGAATTGAAGGTTTCCGATTATTTTCCAGAGGATGATGACTCTGCAAGAGGTCAAGGAGTCTAACGGAGAACACTACAAGCAACTCAGGCGGATTCATTGAATTTACAGATTGTGTGAGATGCGTGCGTGAGATGGGTCCATGACAACACAGTTCCAACATTGCAACTTTATTCCAGTCACTTATACATACAAAGTTTACGTTTATTCCTCACTCGTTGCAGTGCTTTATACCATTCAGTACAACTATGATAAGTGTTGTAGTTCACTCAAAATTAAGTATTGTTAAATTGTATTTATGTTATGCTAAGTTTCAGAATTAAGTAAACAAATGGTATTTTACAGTGATTCCTCGGTATACCACTTGTCCAGTCATTGCTATAGCTTTTAGTCGCAAGCGTGAAGGGCTCCTGACGAATGTATTTTTCCTGTAATGGTTCCACTTTGGGGAGTTTTCAGTCGACATTTTTTTGTAATGCATTAACCATGGTTTTACACATTGGACAATTTCGCTTTACAAGCAGGTCAGCCATGACTCGGAATTTTTTAAAAAAAATTTTAAAGGTTATGTAACATTACATTCTAAAGTTATGCATTTTACATCACACGCACACTGCATTGACGACGACGGCGGTGCTGGAAGATTTTACGCTTGAAAGCAAACAAATCCTTGACACTTGTATTACAGTCGAGAACTTCTGGCTTTGCAATTTGAGTCAATTTCTACATGAAATTAGAAATGGTTCCACAAAACTGCTAAGCTAAAGTTCAATCCCAACGAATTCCCAGTACTCCGGTGCCCAGTACACCTAGCGAAATTCTAATGACTTGAGACTGACTCGAGGAAGAGCTAAATTAGAAGCACAACGTCTCAGCTATGAAAAACTAAAATTGAAATAATATACAAAAGGCTGACAATTCTTTGGCTATAATAAAGTGTCCCTTGCCTTGAATTCAAAATCTGTTTTCGGCTAGAAATTTATTTGTGAACTTTGCTACGTTTTGGTATCCCAGTATTTGTCTAAATTCATATGAACAAATTACACTAGCCATTTTGGAACACAGTCAATACATTAAAATCCTTGAATCATTAGACATTTCGTATTTCAGTGTGGGACGTTCCCGGCTACATTTGTAAAATTAGCACGGCTTTTTATTCATTTGGAAATGCTTAATTTTAGATAGAAACACGTACGATTGGGAATGTGGTAATGACAAAGCTTCCATCAATTGACTTATTGCCATTTTGTGGATTACGCAACAAAGAACCAGAGGGCAAGGATGGTGGACAATAGGTGGAGGAAATCAATTGTCGTAATTTGCATGAATTTTCGATTGATTCATGAATCAATTCCATCCTGAAGTTCATACGAAGCGTCGTCGTGTAGTTGACAAACGATGACCATACGCACATCGCCCAGCACGCATTTACATATTTCGTTGACTCCTAAGTTCCATTTGACAAAACAATCCTTGAAGATGTTAAGTTGGAAGGTCGGTTGAGTATATAGAGCTGTCATTGAAATCCACAAAGAGGAAGTATTTTTTTCAGTTATGGAAGTAAAGTTAAATGTTCCTTCAGATGTCAATACAAAACCTTCATTAATCAAAATTTCTTGATTTACAGAGGCGATAAGTTTGGTACTTTGAGTGAGTAGTTCACCCCGTCGTGTCTTTGTAAAGGCTGACCTTTGTAGGTGGGCCTGATGAGAAGTGGACTAATTATTTGGATCGTGTCTCTCACTATTTATTTTCGAGTGGACTACCTTTATCATTTGGAATTCGAGAAGGATAATAAGGCAGAGTAATTACTCACTCTCTGATTGGTTTCACTAGTCAAATGATAAATGTCGATTACGAAGGTGTTTAGTGTTATGACTCATAAACGACTTGGTCTGGTCACCATTATTGTCTTTAATTACTCTTTAGCTTTATCTTTAAATCAGTTAATTGTCAAACTCAAGGGGAGGAAATAGCCTTTAACCAATAATAATAAAAGGTAATTCCAATTAAATTCTACTCAATAATGGAGGCAGGTGTTGAATAACAATTTAAAATAGACCGCCCCTAAAATAACGATTTGCAAAAACCATAGTTTGTCCTCCTTTGTAAGCTTCAAATGCACAAAAATCTGAACAAAGGAACGTCAAGAAGAAATCATTGTACAGTTCCTCATTTAATTTGAAGGTTGTGATGTTTCCAACTAAAATGAAATAAGTTAAAATGGCTGCTAAAATGACAGACGTTGAAGTCATAATTTTACATTGAATTTGAACCCGCGAGCTTATGAAAATGGAAACCGCATGTATAGGGAGGTGGTGGTCGACCTCATAAATCGAAGTGAAAGGAATAAGTAACTAATTAATAATGTTAGCAACCAAAAGCATTGACGGGGGTTGTTAAATGCAATGAAACGATTAACCCTTAAAATCCAATCCTATTATTTGCTAACTGATTGATCTAAGGTTATTTTTTGATTATAGGAAACTTCCATACAAAGGGTGAAGGTGTTTTTAGTGGTGGGTATTGAGTTGTTTTAACTCTGTATAACAATGTCAGTTTAAATCAGTTGGACGTGAATATTAATTTTGGTTCACAACTACGCCCTTCATACAAGCCCCTCCAACAGAGAGCGACTATAAAAGCTAAAGGCTCACTGCTCAAACTACATCAGTCAACTGACTTAATCTCATCAGCAAAGTAGCAATACCTCACCAATCCAAATCCAAAAGCAACATGTTCGCCAAGGTAAAATAAACAAGAAGCGACAAGAAGTTGTGTCGCCATTTTACACCAATCTAAACATTTTCAAAAACTTTAGGCAGTCGCACTCTTCGCTCTCGTCGCTTCCGTCTCTTGCGGAGGTGTCACTTACTCTGCCAACTACCCAACCCTGTTGGCGGATTCTCCTCATGTCGGACACCAGAGTGAACAAACCGTCCGAGGATATGCTGGATCCAGCATCTCCCACCAACAGAAGGTTGAACACATGCGCAAACTGCAGGGCGACAATAACTGACATTTTGGTTTTTCTTGTAAACAGGCAATTGACTCCGCTTTCTCCCATGTGAGGAAGACCGACACCAGGATCACAAACCCAGCTCTCTACGCCACCGCTGTTGCTGCTCCAGTTTACGCTCACCAGGCTGCTCCAGTGTACCAACAGGCTTATGCCGCTGCCCCAGTAAAAACCGTATTTCATACTTTCCATTTCCTTTACATAATTCCTTGAGCATTTTTAAAGGAGATGACCATTCCATACAGACCATTGACTCTAAAGTATTTTTTCTATTGAAAATGTCTAGGTTGCTGCCCCAGTCTACCAACAGACTTACGCTGCTGCCCCCGTAAAAGCCGTAATTTATTTTTCATTTCCTTTCAACAATTCCTTCAGAATTTTTGAGGAGATGACAACATGGCTATGATTCTAAAGTATTGGATTTTTTTTCTTCATTATAGGTTGCTGCCCCAGTCTACCAACAGACCTATGCTGCTGCCCCAGTAATTTATACTTTCTTTTTACACACCGATTCCTTCAGAATTTTTGGATTAACCTTATGACCCGATGGTTCTAACGTGTTCGCATTTTCTTATCCTTCAGGTTGCCGCTCCAGTTTACCAACAGACTTATGCTACCCAGTCAGTCGTGAAGGCTGCTGCCCCAGTCTATGCTGCTCATCAATACGCAGCTCCAGCATATGCTGCTCCAGCTTACGCCGCTGCTGCTCCAGTCTACCAACACGCATATGCTGCACCCGCCGTAAAAGCAGTAATTATATCTTTGTCACATTTCTAGATTTCTTTTTGAAATTTTTAGACGGGATGTGATCATATAGAGAACAAACAAAATTAATTGGATTTTCTCTTTGTATAGATTGCTGCCCCAGCAGTCGCTAAGGTCCACTACAGCGCTGTCAGGTACTTGATTGGATTAGAATTAATCGTTGGAAAAGTATAGCATTATAACTAACCACATTACTGTGAATTGTTTACAGCCCGGCTGTCGCATCCCTCCACTTCAACGGATATGGAGTCACATACGGATACTAATTTCCAACGCTGATTTCCTCCAAAAATTTCCAAACGGCTAAACGGTTTACCCCATCTTCCAAATTAAGTTTAGAATTTTTTTTTATCAAATCAGCACCTTGAATTGGTCTCTGTGTCTAACCCTTGACTTCAATATTAATTTATTGAAATAAATTATACATTAGAAAACAAAGAAATCAAAGTTCAAGATCCAAATGTGATTCTGCGCATAAAAAGGCACAACGCACATTCACCCACTCACAACTCTCGTTTTGATTAAAATTGCTGTCAAGAATGACAAAAGGAAGGTTAATTTCCATATATTTTCAAAGATCTGTGAACTTAATAGAAATGTAGAATCGATAGTCATCAGCCATATTTCACTTCCCCATTGTGCTCATTAGTCACTTCATTAAGATGAAAGTGGTGATCATTTTTTATATGATGACGGATGGCAGATTCTCCTTTCTCCTCCAGGATTCACTTTCTCCATTCCTTCCTGCTTCAATTTTCATTTGGAAAGAGGCCAATGGATTGTCCACGAGTGTGCCTACTATAGATTACTATTGACTCTATTTCCAATGGAGGAATCCTTATCTTTTAATGAAATGGCGTAGGGAATGGTGGAATTATGACAGCACCGCCTCACACACCCTGTTATGTCTCAAGTGGACTAACGACTAGCTCTTTGTCGCCATGAAGCAAACTTCCGTCCATATAACACTTGGAGCTTATGAAAATCTTTTCCCAAGAGTGTTCCAGACTAAGGTAAGAAAAAAAGCTTTCCCCGATAGTTTTGTTTCAGTTGAAAGACGCTTGGAACTCATCCAAATTTGGATTTGGATCCAAGTAATTTCCTGGTTGGCTGAATTAAGATTTTCTCATCATAGTTCAAAAAGTTTCTTTTGTTCCTGGGATTGTGAAGTGGTACGGAAGCATCTGAAAAATGAAACTCCGTAGTTTTCCTTTTATAGAAAATTAAAGATCAATCCCTGTCATGCATGAGCAGGTGAAGTCAAAGTGATGAGGATGACTATTGACTTTACGGTGGATTCCCTATCTGTCAAATCAGCAAAAATATACATATTTGTACACACACTTTCAGAAATGAGAGAAAGTCGCTGGAAAACAGGTCGGGAAAAAGTTGTAACTCAGGAAATTGAGAAAGGTGAATGCAGTGGCTGCGGAAATTATTTTCCAGTAACTTTATCTGTATACAAGTATCCTTCAAGTCGGTTTTCAGAGTAATGAATGAGCATTAATTTCCAATTTATGGAGCTACGTAAATGCTAAATTTGGTTGAATTTGATCCCTTTATTTCATGGTTCTCGTTCCAGAAATTTTATCCGTTTAGCTTCAACTTATATGCCTTTAAAAAGGCTTTTAACTGGATTATTGAGAATTTTGAATAGGAAATAATTCCTTGTACATCCTCTTTCATCAGTTCCAAGTACCCAGCAGCTGCATGTAAATGTGGAAAATGATGACCACATGGTTTTCGCATCCTCTTCGATTCATTTCCCAGACAGTGCAATTTCCTTTAATTTCACAAAATGCCACCTTTTGCAAATATCTGGAGGGCGATAATTGTGCTATAAAGGTCCATATCTGCTCTCAAAATACTTGAGAGAGCAGTAGGTTTACCTAATTATGAAGTGTGGGCTACCGCACATTGTGGGCTGTAAACCGTTTCAATCCAGCAGCGGATTATTATTAATGTTTCTCTATAGTTAATTCAGCAGGTGGAAGGTGGACTTTGTGTCTAAAATGACTAGGCTCCCTTGGGTATTGTTAGAGAGTTTGGAAAGGGGCACATTGGGGTCGTAACCTATTGACGCATCTCTAAAATTAGTTGCAACGACTGGTCAGGGATTACCTTAAGAGCATAAATGGACTATCACATAACTTCACACCGTTGGATCTACTTTCAGTTTTCTGAGGAAAGCTTTCACCGCATTATTGAACTTTCTTCAGAGGCTTTGCGGTCGGAATCCGAATTTTGTTAAACTCCAGTTTGATTTGATCCCTGTGATGTTGAAAGACGAAATATAGACTTTGAGTATTTGTATTTTTCAACCACATCAGAACCAGGATTCCAAGAATGTCGCCAGCGATAACCACAGAGTCTAAACCCAGTGTCATTAGTCATCACAGTGGAAATAAACTAAAGTTTGTCATTTCAATTTCATCGTCTCTAGTCGAGAGTTCCTTTCTGATTAGTTATCAAGGCTCATTTACTTTCTCCACTTCCGACCTTATTCCCTCAGATCTTTCATTAGGAGAGAGAGAATGTCGACTCTCTTGAAATCGGAGTCATCATAACTCCAAATGCTCTTTGGTTTCATTTATACTTGGCTTGAATATGTCACCGGAGGTTGCGGAAGAATTCGATCCGTTTCCAGCTTTAGCACGAGTTTCACATAGGTGCAGGCGCAGCCCGAAGTAAAGCTCGTTTATAACATGTCTTTTGATTGTCAGCTTTTTCCCACGCTATCGGAGTCAATGAATCAAATGAGAATTTACTTTGTGTAAATAATACGCACGGATACATTCATAGAAGTTTTATTTGTTTGTATAACTTTTGTTTCCATCATGTCAAAGTCCTCATCGTCATCCAGAAATGTAATTGCGAGCAAGGGAAACTGAACCCTTGGCCAAAAAGTAATAGCGATAAGCTCTTCAACCTGATGATGCAAAGATGAGAGGTTGCAGGGAATATTTTGTTTGCAGAGCCCCAGTGGCGGCGTCCTGACCTAATTCTTCATCGTATGTGTTTGAAAACGGTGCGCCTTGACACCGTGCTGCTGCGCCTTTTGTTCTTGTCTGATTCCAATATACATGCATTATTATTTTCTAATCTCTTCCATGCGACTCCGCTTGTAGCACCACAGAATTTCAATTTCAGGATATAAGACGACGACGTTCATTTTTGGTTC
This sequence comes from Pseudachorutes palmiensis, assembly GCA_009869845.1. NCBI lineage: Eukaryota > Metazoa > Arthropoda > Collembola > Poduromorpha > Neanuridae > Pseudachorutes > Pseudachorutes palmiensis. The sequence continues at coordinate 8,170 of VNWY01000359.1, forward strand.
CAAGGGAGGAGGGTATCACGAACAACATCACAATGACTTAACTATAATGTCCACATAATTAAAATTTTCTAGTTCTTCACAATACTAACGAGAATGTTAAAGTTAAGTTGGAACCCCTCGTCCCCGTAAGGACGAGAGGTTGTTTAAGACGATCAGTTTCCCCTTTGTGCTTCTGTTGCTAGCCAATTGTCATTACAGCAGCAGCCAAGTTAAGTTAAACACAAGCACACCACTTAAGATGTTCGTGTGATTTAACTAAACTCCATTTTTAATTAATTCTAAGCATCGCTAGTCTAATAAGGAATAGGAATGAAAGTGAAACGAAAACTGCGGAGACAGGTTGGGGAAGAAGGGGGTGAATTCATACCAAAAACGCATGCGCTCAACTCTGTTGCCTTTGAAAATGGAATACACAATTAATTGTAAAATATGGATTATTTCTCATCTTCCCAAGTGCCAACGTTATTAACTTAAAAGTATCAAAAGTAATTTGTTTTTGGCTCCGCCCCTTCCGCCCCTTCAATTAATTTTTGAGTCGAGACAGGCTAGTAGTAATGTAAAGTACACAGACACGATTGGGTCCCTATTGGAGAGAATTTTGCTACCCTGGTCACATTGACACTTTATAGCAGTATATACAGGGAGGTTGGAGTATGTTGCAGACTAGCCAACAGGTACATATTGAGTCAGGTTGAAAATCATCTAAAAAGAACGCAACCGGAACCGGAAACGCTCAACTGAAGCGTATAGTAATGGATTCCCTTTCAAACAAACAAAAGGAATCTACTACAAGAGGACGCACAACAGACTAATCTCCAGGAAAAATGGAATTTTGCAATTGTGAAATCTTGAATTTCAAGTCTTTGTTTCCGGTGAAGAATTTAAGTTTCTCGACGAAGAAATGACTTTGAGGAGATGTTATTGAGGAGGGCAGATGCGACATTGGATTGCGTAGAGTCCGTCGAATTTCGAACTCCTCGGAAGACAGTGTTTTGCAGCGTCCGCTTCCACTTGTCCTGAGTCGCCTTCAACTTCTGAAGCCACGTGCTCTAGCAAATGTAATAATAAATGTCAAATAAAAATGTGCTATGCAATGAAAGTTATTTTTCAGCAGATGACAAAAGTCGTCGAGATCGTTACTCCAGGTGCACAAGGGAAAGAAAGAGGGAAGTGTCCAATTTTGTTTCTCATTTCAAGCTTATTTGGATTTTAGGGAAGACATAATATGGGGACAAAAGATGACGACAAACAAAATGGTGCAAGCAGTCAATCGTAAAACGACTGTGACAGACTTGCACTTTTTGCACTTTACAGGAGGTTCAGACGAGCAATGAGCAGAGGATTCAATAGGAAGCAAAAGTTCTAAAAGCGTACCAAAGCATATTATTTTTGAAATGGAAATGATTTTATGAAAAGTGCTCCCAAGACGGGATGCTCGGCCCATTTCAATTTCTGGTCTCAAAATTTCATATCCCAAGAGTGACGGATGCATTTGTGTGAGTTACCTTGAGTATGTCTGACGTCGACTGGAACGTATGAACAGAAACAATCTGTTGGAATCGATTCAATGAGACGAGAACAAAAGCGAAATCCAGTTTGGCCGTAGTATTTTCAGCCTCTCCGATATCATGGATAAAGAATCGATCCAGTGAAATGGGTTGACGGTAAACAATGTATCGATGGTTGGTCTCCAGCCCGCTTCCAACAACACCCGTATTCTTCCCACAGGAACTGGCCCAATTCTCAGTCAGTGACGATTTCTAAAGGAAAGAAAAACGACAACTGACTCTGTCAACCGTTGTCGCAATTAAACCTATCCACCCTTTACCTTTTTACTTAGCCCTTTCTTTCTCCTTGTAATAAGGAGCATGTCATCGAAGAGGATCACATACGTTTCAGTAGGTTTCCCAGTGTCCCATAGTTGAAGAAGACCTTCATGGATGATCTGTCGACGCGGAGAGACAACGAGACTGTCACATGGCTGTCTTGACAGAGCAACACGGAGAAATTCAGGAACCCAGGTCTGCTCGAAATCAGAAAGTCCATTAGTTTTCAAACGAAGGCGGGCTGGGAACATGCGGGTCTTACTTTTGGCTCCATTTCTAATATCGACGGCCATACGATGTTTCGCTGAATCTCGAGGAGCCTTTCAAAATTTTTCAGCCAGCGCATCTTATCATCCAATTCACCTGTTGCAAAATGCACAGGGAAAAGTTTGATTACATGAAGATTACACACACATGGGAGGAGAGGGAAGTTTCAAAACTTGTTTGACTCGGAGCGTGGGAAATGAAAGTCCCAACTTCTCCCGCCAAACTGTTAACTTATTGAAACTTGGAAGCATTCTGGAAGCTTCACTCCAGGGAAAAGGCCTTGCCTCCTTCAAAGGTCTCAAGAGGAGAAAGTTCTGGTGAAAACTCATCACCACCTCATTTCCGTTAAATGTCTAGCCTCTATTCACTACAAGCTTATTTCTAAAAACTTACGAATAGAATTTTCTTGAATCTCAAGTATCTGAGCAATGAGTTCTTTCTCTTGTGGTTGATTCGTTCGACTCTGAATGTCTTTCAGGATAAGTGGAACTTTCATAATATGTTGGACGGGGGAGACAAGGAGGTCCGTCAGTTGAAGTTTCTTACACCGTGGATCCTTCATGCAAAACTGAAATGGAAAATTAAGTTTTTTTTTTAAATAAAATATCAGCAAGTCAAAAATTCCCAAGCTCTGGAAATGTTTTGATGAAAGTAATGCATCTTGTCAATTAAGCTGCAAAGTTGCAACCTCATCATTCCTTGTGCTTGTACCTTTTCAAATTCTCCAAATTCGGCATGACGTCGTAGCGTTTCCAAATAATTGAGAGCATTGATGTAATTCAAAGCGTATCGGTGATAGGCTTGAGACATAGCACGTGCTTTGGAACTCTGCAAATTAATAAAACGGATGTTTTTCTATGAAGCATCGATTACCAAAAGGCCCTGATGCAACTCTGTCCACAAACTTAATAAACCCCTGGGTCTTTTGTCCAATTCCATAAATAACTCGGGGTGTTTCTGATTCAGAAACAATGGCAAATTGCTTTTAGCTTTCTTTCCTGCTTTCCTGCTACGTTTACTTTCCTTTCACCCAAACTCCTTTCATTCTGATTTCCGGATAATTTGAACGTCATTAATTTCCTCCTAAGCCTTAAAACCTCAACACCAAATTTTCTTGGAATCATCATTTACAATTTCCGGAGTCAGATGGATATTGAAGGCTCCTGACTTTGGGCAGGGTACAAATGGAAGATGTATTCGTGTGTGTGAATGAGCATATGAAAATCATTTCCTAAATGGAGAGAAACATTTCTTATAAGGAATTACTCAACCCAATAGCCAAATAGTTTCCAGGCGGGGTCATGTGGATAAAGGAAAGGTTTCATTTAATCAAAGGAAAAACAGAGACTACTGCGGAGTTTAATTCAATTTCTATTTTCCCCCTATATCCCAAATCAATGTTTCCCCGCAGCAGAGAAAGAAAAGACGGATTTTAAAGTGACAGTGAAAGCACATACTTCCTCTGAAGAGATGTTCACCACCTAGTTACATCCTAACTTGATTTCCCACATTGAAATGACATTTTATGCAGGGAACAATATTGAAATTGAACAAAACGAACGGAGTGTTTTGGAGAGGGGGCTAACTGTAATTTAATCGGAAACTAAAAGGGCCGTCGTATGTGTATGGCTTTGTAGAACTTTCCTAAGTTCTTACGGAACTTCAGCCCATTGGTTTAATGGAAACAATTTCCTTTGAGAGTGAAAGGATTCCCATACTTTCACTCCCTTGTTCTTCCCAATTTGGAACTAAATTGATTTAAGTGGGCCACAGCCCAATGCAGAGTGAGTGTGTTTCAGATGCGATACAAGTCTGGAATCTAGGAAGGAGCTGCAAGGAAAGTTTGAAGAGCGGAATGAAATGATTTGTGGTTTTAATGATAATGAAAGCGGTGCAGAGGACGAATGACTGATCCAACTTTGACTGTAGTTGATAGAGTCTGAATAATTAAATCCTCTTTCCTTGCTTCTTGGAATAAGTTGCATCTTGGATTCATTCTAAATTGGCCTTGAGCCACGCATGCATTTTGCATTGGAAATGACATTCCAAGTCTAGGTTGCATTCCAACCGGAAAACTTGATCATCACGTCTTCAGTTAAGAATGAACTTGGTGAAAGAAGGAAAATGTTACACACGTACGAGGTCTTTGTGAACCTAAATTTGTATGCTTGAACGGACAGTATTGCAAATTCATCCCTTCGCCGACGTATACGAGATTGAGGCACTTACGGGCTCGAAAAGTTTTGCCAAGACCTCCGTCGTTGAAAGTTCACCTGTCAAATTGGTGAGCTTGAGGAGGAGGTGAATGAATTCTTTGCAGAATCCATAAGTAACACAACAAAGCTCGTCCAGGTTACCAAAAAGTAATTCAGGCTCTGCGTACATTGCAAAACCTTCAACTTGGATCCGTTTCAAGGGCTCTAGGAATACCTGAAAAACGAATAAAAATTCAAATGGGGTTGAAAGCGCGGCCCTTTGGTCCACCAAAATGACAAAAGGATGAAGCTGCAAGTAACGATTCAATTGATTCCGTTTTATAGCAACTCTGCCTTAGCTGTACATCCAGTTTACATGTTCATGTAGTTTCATGCTCTAAGACAAATATCCTTCCATTTTTATACCGTTGAATCCAATAAGCTCTTTAGTTTTATTTCTGGAAATCAAAGTATACTTTTCCTTGGTACACTTTTCATGTGAAAAGGACAAAGATTTTCTGGTTTTGAGTGGAAGCTATTCTGGGATTGCCACTTTCCATCACCAAGGAATAATATTGAGTTTGCCAAACGTATTTTCAAGATGAGAGCGAATTGGAAGCGCAGCAACAGCAAGAGCAGTGGCCCTGATTGTGAGCCCTTTTGTTGACTTACATTTTTGAGGACCATGAGATGATCATAAAGGAAGGAGCACTCGCTCTGAAATAAATCCCAAAGAGCTTCTTTTTGTCTTAGTTTCTGACGATGGTCTGGATCAGATGGAGACTCTTCCGGCGTGGGAACGGATCCACCCAGTGCAGAATAATCCTTGACGCTGTCCCCACATTCCTTTTCACTTGTAGTGGGAAGAAGAGACACTGGTTTTTTTGCTGGTGACGTCGGGACTGCAGTTGTCGCCCCGGAAGATGACCCTTTGCTCTTGTTACTATTGACCTTGCTCGTTGGTTCGGGTTCCTTTCCTTCCACTAATTTTTCCCCAAGGAGAAATCCAGGTGTGGCTCTCCAGAGTCCGGGTGTGATTCGTCGCTCGAGACACCGGTCACTCATTGTCCGCATCAGGCCCATCCTCTTCCGAACGAGTGGCTTTGGACTTGACTCGGGCTTCTTAGCACCCTTGGCCAAGGTCTGGAGCACAGACTCGGAGGGTGGGGATGAAAGCTCAGTGCCAGAAGCAGCTGCAGTCCCGGTAGCGATATTGGTCGTCGTCACGAGCAATGCTTCACAAGGAGTTGACGAAGCTGTGCTTTGAGGGACGGTCGCCACACCGGCGGGAATTAATTTTGGATCAGCCAATGAGCCCGTGATCCGAGGTAAAAGCAAATCTTCATCTTCTTGCGGACTCATAATGGAAGCAGCAGAATTCTTTTTTCTAGACGTGATGACATAACATGCAAAATCCGACCAGCACATCCCTTTGAACCGACTGAGTTTTGGGTCACTGAAGTCACAAGGTTGGATAATGCTCATGACTTCTTCCAGAGTCCCTCCTGCTCCTCCCTTCGTTCGATTGCTCCGCTCAAACTAAAATTAATTTAAAAAAAACGGTTAAAAGTGGTGTGAAATAGCATTTGAAAAAGCATTGCTTAGTCCCTACGGCCATGATGGAAATTAAATTGAGAGGGCGGTTGAAAGAGGAATTAATTTTTGAAATATGAGATCCCAGAAAGATCCGGATCTTCTAGGAAGTAAGGCTTTATGGCTTCTATGCATGTGCTTGCGAGCTGGTGAATATTATCCTTAAGAATCCCTATTGAGCTAAAATAATTTTAGGACGAGGACGGCGAGGACGCTCTTCATGTTTAATATCCGTCGACGGGAAGGGACATGAAGCTTGGAAAGTTTTCCTTGGGAAAGTTAAGTAGGACGGATACGGAATAGAACTTAAGTGACACTCCTATGGAATCTGCGATTTAACTTTCTGATATATGGACTCAAATTCAATTGGGAGATCCATGCACGGCGCCAAGGGAAAAGGAGAGGATCACAAAAGGTTAACTACGTTTTGTCTTCCTTCTCCATTGCCTTTCATCTTTTTGGACAAGGTGAGCAAAATTCAATCAACGACTAGGGCCACACTCACATAGCTCAACAGCCAATCAGAAACAAGTGACATCCTCGTCATTCGTCTAAAACAGAGAATTCGTCAACAACATCGGAGCTCGTAAGGGCTCTCAAGTCTCCAGTGCACACACTTAAAATAACTTTCACCAGCCTTAGCAGAACTTTACAAATTAGCTAAAATCCACAAACGAGCTTGAGAGGTGATTGATTATAAATCCACTTACCAATTTTAAGAGTGACCACGTGGCTTTTCCCTTCCTGCTGGGAGTATTGTCTACAGCGGGATATACAAAAAATTCAAATTAGTCGAGCGTCCATTATTCCTTCAAAAGTTCCAATGAATCGACGAAGTTGTTCATAAATAACATCAACAACAGCAAATGCTTGTAAATAAAACCCCATAGGTAGGGGAATGTGTGGGAATTATGGGTTAAGGTGTTTTTACCTTGTTCAAACATGGACGTGACAGGCGACGGGCTCTCAATAGTGGTTCCTATATAATAGAAAAAAAAGGCGTGCTGGTATGGATACTACGTAATACTGAAGGTCATTACTGCGATGGCAAACGAAGTGTCACCACAGTAAGTCCCAATTATTTATCTTTTATTCAGGTGAAGTTTATCCCAATGAGAGATTCAGAGTGACAGGGTTTAGGAGGATCTTAAGTTACACTGTCATTGCAAAGTCCATCATTATGGAACTGACGTGGTAAACTACTTGGTGACATTTTAACATGTCACGCCTAACGTTCCCTTTCCAGCCAAAAGATTCCCTGGAATAATCCATCCTTCAAAGGTTTCAGCGTCAATGGACGGAGCTTTCTAAGCCCTTCTAATGATGGGATTTCGGCATTAGTTGTATCAACACCACCTTGCACTCTGACTTCTGGCAAAAGCTAAAGAGGAGAAATGGCGGATGAATCTCATGTTTGAATTCCCCCCATTCCCTTTGGAAGGGGTTGCAGTTGACAGCACACCTAAGGAATTCAAGTGCCATGTATAATATATATACTAATCCCCCAGTTTCACATTTCAGAGTGGAAAAAGTTTAATTAAAATCTCCTTCATTATCATTACTACTCTGCACACGCCTTTGATTTAAATCCCTCTGTTTTAAGTTGCCTTTTGTTTGCAACTCCAAGGTCACACTTGAGTTAATCTTTTTGATCAGAAATGCAGCAGGGCGCAATAGAATATCTTCACCTCCGAGTAATTGAGCTGTCCTATACAGTTAGTTATAATGGTGTAAGGGAATGGAGAAAGTTAGAGGCACAAATTCCATGTGGAAGAAAGTGTCACTTTCATTCCTTTTGTAAATGGGATAGAAAACACGCATCTTCCATCGGTGTTTACTTTCAAAAGCCACACACCATTCCTTTGTTTCCTTGAATTCTGATAAACGGAAATGGGAGGGGAAGCTAAGAAGACTGGCATTTGTAATTTCACCCGGAGAGAAAGCAAAGGCTCTTTTAATTTAACAGTGTGCAGGCTCCTCTAGGCTTTCCACCTTTAAGCAATTTATTAGATCTGTTTAGTAACAGCAGTAATTGAGTCTCACAAATTCTGGACGTCCCTGAGGAAAAAGGAATGAAAGTGTATAGACACATGGGAAGTAGAATACTTCCATTTCATGAGGATTACAAATCCGATTACAGATTAGTGTCCTCTTGTCCAACTAACTGGAGGCATGGTATTCTTCAACACTTCTAAGAATGTTATTCCCAATTAATTCTTTTTAACAATTGCTCACGCGGAAGGGATCGTTGAAATTGAAACTGGGAAAATAGTCCTCGAGGACACGTGTGAAAGTGGCTACATTATTTTTTTTTATTTCGGAGAAAGGCGTGTTGGAAGCATGTGAGAACAGGACAAAAACAAATTCCCTGTTTAGAGAAAGTAAATCAAGTAGAAGGAAAATTAGTTTCTAAGGGCCATAAAAATATTTCTTGTGGAGTAAGCACTTTTCAACTTAAGGATTACCAAAGGCATACTCAATTAAGCTCACTATGAAACCAGTAAACAAGAATTTCTTTAATTATTGAAATGATTTCGGATATGTTTACAGCGGATATGGATCTCAATCTCAATAGGCGATGAAGAGCTTGGAATTTTTTTAATATGAAGATTTTTCAATTCAATTTCTGGATTCTCAAAGCAAATAAAAAAGTATTTGAGCTCTGTTAATATAAAAGGAGTCTGAGGGTAAGCAATAAGGTTGTGTCACAATGTGGCCTTAACTGTTCTGTGTTGCCTGTCCACAAGGCTCCGGAATTCGGAATTGCAAGTCGCACTTTATCCACATTTCCTAGTAATCACCTACGCTTCAACACCCTGGCGTCATCAAATAGATAAAAGTGAAAGCCTGAAGCTATTTGATGGATTTGAAAGTAGGCCTTAAGATAAGCAGCGAAAGCATTGGCTTGGAATCGCAGTCACAAATCTCCCTGTGCTGTGTGCGAATATATCCTTCCGACCGGGGTTTCAAGGAGCCATTTGAACTTTGTACTTTTGTCAAGGTTGAGATTAAAAAGAGTGTCGTCGCAGTGTCATCGACGCTCTCCTTAAAGGCCGAGTGGTAAAGTGCTTCCTCCTTGTCACGATTGACTGAATTCCGTCAGACAGTGGGTGTAGATTATTAGTGGAAGCGAGAGAAGTGGCGGGTAATTTAATTTCAAGGGATCTTAATGGAATCCAGTATCCAGACGAAGTGAAAGTGAGAGAAAGGACTTGTGTCCCTCCGTTCCATTTCACCATACCACAAGAGGGTCCAAAATTCCAAATTCCAGCTGGGCGTAGACCATAACTTACCCAAGAGACTCTTCCGCTGACTCAAGACTTTCCCATACACCAGGAGATCTCCAGGACAAATCTGCATCGGTGGAATGACCACAATGGAACTTCGGCGAGTCCTTGGACTAGTCGAGTCCTCACTGTTTCTACTGAGAAAAAAAACCCATAGTTACCAGTTAATTAAATATATTCTATGCAGAATGGAGAAAAAGATGAGAGTCTTTATCTAAAAGCATTCCCTTGTTTAGGTCTCATCAAAGTTTCATTTCCAGTGTCCCTTTGACTCCTCTGCCCATTCTCACCTTGTCACTAAAACTGCTTTCCCTTTATAATAACTTTCCCTTTGAATCCTTTCTTGGCAAAGTTGACAAATGACGAATCTTTGATGAGAAGAAGCTTTTCCGCCGTCAGTGTCAACGCCCTAAATCCCTTTTGTCATCATTTCTCATTTGTTTCATATGAAAAACCTTATTTGTAACCTGATTCTACCGTCAGCTCAAATTGAAGATGGCAGGAGTGGAAAATGATTTTTCAACGCAACATTTCGCCTTCTGCACTAATATCACGGCCAACGCCGCCAAACGAGCAAATCAGATTGGATACTTTGACCTTTCAATTTTGAGTCCTTTCGATTCCCAGAGCTCTTTCACTACGCGCTTCTTGGAGAAAAAAAAGTTTCATCCCCAAAGCCCCTTCCGCAGAAGATTAGATTTTAGCAAAGATAAAAAACCAAAGACAAAACGTCAATAATTGAACTTTCTTTGTTTGCATTGTCGGAATCACTACTTTTTTGTAGCATGGCTGCACTCCAAAGTACAGGTTGAATTACCGTGCGCGGAAGGCTTTGGGCCGTTGACGCGGGTGGGTTTCAGTGAATAACTTTTACCCAACTCATGCTCCTCCTGTTTAGCACACCTGTCAACGAAATGGAAATTAAAGGCCCTGTGTCACTTTACCTGGATAATTTGTCACGTTCTGAGTCATTCTCGTAGTCAGCGTCTGACATAATTTTCGGTGGGACGAGCGCGGGTCTTCTCGTGAGAGAAGAAACTGGTGGCCCAACAAGTGGATCTTCATCCTCTCCTTTCCCTTTCCCACCCATTCCATTCCCAGTTGCCATAGATGAGGATGGTCGTGTTGCACTTTGACCTCCATGCTGATGATGGTGGTGACTGCCAGGGCTGAGCGTGTGTGACATGCTTGGTGACAAGTCTATGCTCCCAAATGCCACGCCCTCTGCCCCATTCTACAAACAAAAAGGTCAAAGTTCAGCTATCTGGTTCTTATCAATAGCTGCTTTTAAATAAAGCTTGAATCCACTCCCGTTATTCTGGGTTAATTTCAAATCAGCTCGCCCATTGATTATTTCTGTATAAATAGAAATTTCATCCCTGAAACTTTCCCAACTTGAAGAAATAACTGCGTGGTAACTTTCACCATTCCCAGCATGGCAACTTGAACTTTTGGCCATACACGGAGACACAAAGACTCCTTTGCATTGTTTATACTATTCATTGAACACATTATTGACTACTACGGGTGCCATTGTGCCTACTTTCTCCAGGAGCTCAGACTCACAAGGGAACTTCAAAAACTTTCCAATTGATTTCTGAGCAGAAGAAGATTGAAAAACATAAATCATGGCCAGGAGAAAGAACGGGAAAAAGACCTGTCAAAAAGTTGCCATCGACGTCCGCTTTGATAGTGTTCCTCTTATGAGCTTTCAAACATAAAGTTTCAATGAGGATAAAACAGTTTGAAAGTACGACGGAAACAATGGGATTCAACAACCCATTTGTTCCCTGATCAAATAAAACTAAAGTAATAAAAGCAGGGGACTCAAGTACATAATGAAAACGTTTTATGTTCAGGCTATATCGTGCTTCCAGTCTTCCACTGTCTTCCGCAAAGCGGGTGTCCAGCTTTTGTGCTTCCATAATTGAACACTCATTTCCTTTTTGTACTTGGGCGACGGCTATAATAAAAGTTGAGGTTGGTCACTGAGCCGGTCGGTTACAATCCAGTTGCGCAGACAAGGTCAATGAGCCCAACAGAGGTAAACTCAACAGAGCATGAAATTCTGAATACGTTTTTTAGAAAATTCCTACATTTGTTGTTCAAAGTGAATTCAAACGAAATAAAAAGGCACCTCGGTTGACAGGATAATTTTTAAACGGTATGGCTATTCTGGTTGAGTGCACTGAAGAGAAATCTCTGGAGCGAGTAATAATATTTTGTCCCCGAGCAATCTCTCCGTCAAAGTAATCCCCGGATAGTTAATAACGTTGAGAATAAGATGAGAGTTAAAAAGTGCTTGCTGGAATGCTCAATGGGTGAGGAATAAATGACATGAGGTTGGATTAGGTGTGTCGATGAACACCCGCATCTGATGAGTTTTGTGGTTTATAAGACTCTTTCCCTTCATCTTCAGGTCGTCTTTATAATGAAATCTTTGTGATCAAAATTTGCTCTGCCGGAGTGATTTCTAGATGACTGGATCCATAGTCTAATTATTCCTGGCTTGGAAACTTTTCTCATTATAAATGACTAAGGTCCAAAGTGGGTTCTTCAGGAAGGAAGCTGAGCTTCCATGTTCCAAGCCCATTAGAGACATATTAATCCAATGCTCTTCTTGCGGTGTGTTTACACTGCCATACCTTCCACGGACTCTTCAAGCTACTCACCAGCACCAAAAACTTTAGCAATCAAGAAGATGGAACTATGTGATTTTTCTAGACCAAAGTTTCCAAGCTATGGCTCCACTTTTATGTATACAAAGGGTCCGGAAGAAATAAAAAACGGAGCTTTTGGCATCAGTAATGATAACACGTGCTTCTTTTAATTAAGCAAATGCAACCGCCTTTCCCTCTCCCTTTATATATATATGCACTCACTCTATTATTTAACTAATTTCGATCAGGCAGGATTAATTGTCTTCTCCTTTTGTCTTGTCTTGGCTGTAGCAAAAAAGTAAACTCTAAACTTTCTACCTACTCAACTTTCTCCTAGGGCATTAAAATGGGGAAAATGTCACCTTCAAAATCTTTCCATGTAGGTTTCTCCTGAACAAAAAGTGTCACTTCCACCTAAACAACGTTGAAACAATGTGGAATTTGCGTGTAATTTTTCATAATTTCAGAATTTAAGTGTCAACGTTTGAAATATCCCAAAAGTGTGTCACTAATGCCGGAAAAAAAGTACAGGTGAAAGCAAGTGAGAACAAATATGAATTTCCCTTTTGTGGTTTTCTTCCCAATGATTAATTCCAGCGTATCCGATTAACGGGGAAAGGGAAGCGTCAAAAGTAACGCTGAAGGAGCTCACCTCTGCTTGAACATTTGGCGATGGAAGGTTGATATAAGGACTGGCGCCACTCCTCGCACTTCCATCACGACTTCGCACTAGACCTGCGCAGGAGAGAAAAGTTAGAATAAAATTGTGATCGCGTGGGTCTATTGACAATGTATCGGAGAATTAAAGTTTAAGAGTAAAATACGAGTTTGATTTACTTTGTAAATTGACAGAGCTGAAAAATTTCTCGGATTACAAAGTTTTTAGGAAGAAAGAAGACGTTCCAAGTCGGCAGTCGACACTTATTTGTCTTTGCAGTGACAGGAGTGAAATGGCCTAATAAGCCAAAACGAAAGGACATCCTGTGCCAAAGTTTTAAAAATACTTTACACACACACTCAACCTTTCATCCTCCGTTAACTAAAGAGCATTACTTAAAGTGTGTAGTGCCAAGTGGGGAAATTAAGGGCACTTGTAGAGGTCACACCTCTGTCGAATATAGACTCAAGAGAGTGTTGGTGGCCAACACAAATGTCTGGCTGTCACTTGTCAATAAATTTCAGAGCTCACCACCACTGACGATTTGAAGTCGAGATTCATCATGGATTGCAGTGGATGCTTGCTCACAGCAAAAGTGACACGGCGGATCTGCATCTGGGAAATCCAGTTCAGAGACATGAGTCACTGCCACATCGCCACATCGAGCAGTTCGAATTTCACTTTCCCAAACTGCAAGTGAAAAAAACAACATGGATGTAGAGTGACGAGTTCAAATTGACCTCGCAGCTAATAACTTTCAGTGTCTAAAGGTTTCAATCTTTCATCAATGTAGGCTCTTCTTTCTTGCCGTTGGAAGGTTTTTCATGAAGGGAAATAAAGAAAGGTGAAAGCCGGAGTGAGTCTGTTAATCAAAAAAAAGAAGGAAATGCGACGTCGTCGCCGTCGCCCCATTCAATCCTGGTGGCTTAATACGTGGACAACGTGGGTCATCCATTACTCCTGGCGCGCTCAGTTTCAAATCTCAATGCTTTTTTCTTTACTTTCCAATCTTCCTGTAAGAACAAAGTGGAGACAACGTCAGGCGGTGAAAGGAAAATGAAAAGATAAGCTTCCCGTCCGTGAAAGTGATTTCTTTTATCTCCTCCGTCCCACTTCTTTCCCCCTAACCGGGGAGGTGTGCGTGTAACTTTATGTCAGGAGAACTTTAACTTGTCTTTTGAATATATGGGGGGGGGGCACATTGTGTATGTGGAATAGCTGTGGTATTAATGACACAATGCCCAACCCTCGTCATCTTTGTCAAAGGTCAAAGGTAGGGAGCTGAGTTGAAAGTGAGACTCTTCCAGTATATTCTACACTAGTTCTGTCATTTCCATGAATTACTTTGAAGTCTCGAATGAATATGGAATCCATTTGAGAACGAACTTGCTCGACTCCCCTCATGAGAAAAATTGAAAGTTAATCGGGGACTCTTGGAACATGGAGAAAGGAAAGGAAGAGTGGGAAAATTCAAAATAAGTGTGAAAAATGCGAGGAGCTATTTTCTGCTGGTTCTGACGCAAGCAAATTAAAGACATAAATAAAAGGCTTTCATGTTTTTTGAAGACGACGGATGGCTATTGACATTGGAGTCGAGGCGTCGTACCTTCAACCGATGGCGTTATCGTGGATAGATCTATTCGTTCCCTCCGGGTTGCGCGAAGTACACCATCCAGGCAATTTGTCACAGGCTCTTTACAGTTCCCACAGAGCCTTCCTGCAAACATGATTAACAAGGAAATTGAAATGAAACAATATTAACGCCTATAGTAAATCTAAGGGTGGAAAAGGTAATTGGATTTGTGAAAAAACCACAGACAGGGACACATGAAAGGGGAGAACACTTGAATTCAGAGGTATACGCAAATTGTATCCAAGGAAATATGAATAGTCATCCATTTTTAAAAGGGGAATTGCAAAGATCAGACTCCCGAAGGCAAGGCGCAAGCGCATACTATTCCAGATGAAATCGTCAATGCTTCTTCCAATTACGTTTTGCTTTCTCCAGAAAATGAAACCCTTCAGTAAATTGTGCGAAATGAAGACAGTAGAAAAGGTAGAAAAGTTATTGTGTGCAGTATGTATGATGACGCTCAACATAGCTTTCAATTTCAGAATTTCCCTGGTTTCCAATATATTCAGCAATGGCAGCTTCTGGCAGGAGAGTTTTGGAAGCTGAAAATTGTGTTGAAATGGGGAAGGGTATTTTGATGAAAATATTATTGAGATGCATGGATATCGAATAACTCGTAGGAATGAGAAGCCAACCTTTGACAAGTGACATGGGCACAAGGCCGTTGTGGGGAGACAACATTTTAGAAGGCAATTGAAGGATTTCCATGAAAGTACAAAGTCCGCCATGAAGGTAACCAAAATGGGTGGTTTGGAAGCAAGGGAAAGCGACGGGGAGTTCCAAGAACCACATCCACATCTCCCTCTTGCTTTGATCGTGATGGATTTCTTTCAAAGTCTTCTCCGAGATCACTTTCCCGTAAAGGACGGAAGTGAATTCAAACTTCCTTTCTCTGTGGGTTGAAGAAAGGGAAGAATCTTCTTATTTAGGAACAAACAAAAGGAAGCTGGGGTGTCTCTCCTATCCATTATTCAAAGGGATCTATTCAACAGAACTCTCAGCCATGCAAGGAACAATTACTCCTTCAGAATCCTACAAGTGTCTATTGTCCAGGGTGCCAAACTTCTTGCTGAAGTCTCATTGTCTCATTCGGAGTGACCTGGTGACACGTTGACAGAAGACACACAACTTGAAACAATTGATGATGAAAACACGTCATCGTTTAGAAGACTCAAGGCCCATAAAGGGACCTCTCGAGGGAACTCATATACTCAAAGCTATGACAGCCAGGAATGGAATATGAAATAAAATCATATGCCCAATTTCTCCAATTCCATACAGACACAGAGTCTCTAGGGGTCATGAGCAATTTGCGATTTCATTTTCTATGTCCTCAGTTGCCAATCCTCAGTTGGCAGTTTAGATCCGGACGTGTACGTAGTATTAGGAACGGTGGCCATGAAATGACTCGTGTCCTTGTCAGCTCAAATTCAACTTGTTACGAAAGACTCAAATCATCCTCCTGGGTGAAGTTTACTTTCTCCATCTCGAACAAGATTATTAGAGACAGAGGAACAATTCCAAAAGATTTTCTTTAAAAAAAAAGAACATCTCCATTCTGAACGTGTTCGCGTAGTATAGCAGTAACTGTGTGTGGCAAACTTTTACAAGGAGTACAAGGAAACCCCGTGGATTGAGAAAAAGCAGAGTAATTTAAAATGTTCGGCAAACTCATAAATTAAAGTTGCACTTAGCGAAGCCCCTAACTCTTGTCAAAGTGTTCATTCAGTCAGTCTTGTGTTTCTTTTTAAGAACATTCAATTGTACACATTTGAATAAATGTAAAAATAACATCCTACCATATCCTGTTCTTATGCTTACTTCGCTTCTCAATTCTACCCTGATTGCCTTTGTTACAGAGAAAGCTAGAATGGTTGAAAGTTGGAATAAAAACAAAGTGGCAGGGGTGTGTGGAACCCTTTGTAAAGCTCCTGAAAAATCCACTTAAACAAAGTTTAAAGAACGGAAAAAACTTTCAGTTTTCCTTTGGTTGGTTTTATGTCGGTGTATGCTCATTATATGTAAACCAAAGTTCTAAAATCTGCGTGGCATAATATTATTTCGTCTCCTTTGATTCTTAAATCTACGAAAGGGGATCGGTTTTGAAGGAAATTTGAGTTGCTTTCCTAGACATTCTCTGGCGCATAATTAAAACTATAAAGCGCCGAGAGAGAATGTTAGATCTCTTACCTTTCGATTTCCCTTTTTGGAAACCTCACAAGATGGAAAGCACTTTCATAGCTTTGGCTCCCGTACTATTTACTTTGAGTCTAATAATTAACGAAGTAGAAATTGGATCGGAACCACTTTTCAGCATACACGGAACAGTATATACGAATATAATAATGGAGAAAATGATTAGGCGTTATTTGATTTCTCTCTTTGAAGGGATGACGAGTGTTCTCTCTGGGATCAGCGGAAGGGCTCACATGACAGAAAAATAAATGTTTGGGGTTGAAGAAGAAGAAATAGGAAAATAAAACGAAATTGGTTCTTAAAGGAAGTTCAAAAAAAGGAAATGAAAAATCACTTTCACAAACTAAAAGAGAGCACAGAGGGAGAAAGTTGAGAGTTTCAAAAGTCCCAACCCGGATCCTATGTGTGTTCTGATTTCAATGGACTGATTAAACTGCTCACTTGTTGACTCATTCAATATGATGGAATGGAGATGGTTTGAGATCTGAATACACAGTACTATAGCGTATTTGCTCAGGTGCGAATGGAACCAGATGGAAAAGGAGACGTACTTTTAGCAAGCCTGCTATTTCAACCAAATGAAGCGAACAATGTATGATGCGCGCAGAAAAAAATATTTGACACTTCCCATAATGGGGTAGGCACGAGCATCGTTCTGAGCGCTAGAGGTTTTGTGTTACATTCTTCGCTCTACGAATAGTGCGTGGTGGAGCCTGAGAAGAGAAAGTTCATTACAGTTGCATATAGGGGATCAACAGGTTTGGTTTGACTTTCTCCAAAGGCACTTTTCATGGAGCTTTCCCCGTCCAAGATATTACAAAGTTGGAAAGAAGCTTGAAGCTGTCTAAAGGTTGGAAGCTATGATAAATGAATATACAAACTAAAAGTTTTCTGGTTTAATATGGGAAAAGGATAGGCAGGAATAACTTTGCAACGGCTGAAGATAGAGCAATACAAAAGAGTGTGTGTATAAGAAGAATAAAATATATATGTGTGCGTTTGTGGAAAATGATGATGACGTGGACAAGACAAAAGAATCTTTCTAAACATTAATAATAAATTGTCTCTTTTTGAATATGATATTAAATGAAGTTTGTCAAGCTTACGGGTCGTGTTGATAACCCCGCTTGTGGTCACATTGAAAAATGAGCTTGCTTCAAAAGAGTCAGGGGCAGAATTTGTCTGCTTCCTGGCAAAGAAACGACGTCGCTTCTCTGCATTCCTAATGGCGACAATGTGCCGGTTGTCGATTGTTGGAAGTGTGGAAGATTTCCCACGACCTTCGGGATGCTCTATTGGTTTCTCAATTGTGCTCCCCTGGTCCAGGGATGAGGAGTAGTAAGTCGGTACACTTGCCCCGATTTTGCTTGACCCAGCACTTGCAGCGATCTTATGCTTGCTACAAGTAGCATGGTGCTGCTGCTGTTGATGCTGTTGTTGCTGTTGTTGTTGCTGCTGAGGTGTGAGCGTTAGCTGCGGAATCGGAAGGGTAAAGCCAAGGGAAGGCCGAGGAGGTCGGGGCTGTACTGGTAAAAGAGGCGGGTTGGATATTGTCGTAGTTGATTGCTGGACTTCCTCCATGGGGACAGAGGTCTCAGGCCCTGCTGGTTTCCTCATGATCTGTTCAGACTGGACCAAGCTGGAAGTCAAGTGGTCAATCTCAACCTTTACATTGGAAGCCGTGAGACCCAGGCATTTGTCACAAGCCACCACATGGAGGTCACCTTCATTCTCGGCCACAAGACAGGACGACCTTGGCGTAAGCTCAAGCGCAAGGGCCTCCTCTTCATCCGGAGCCTCTTGAATGAAGGCAGCGATCCCTGGCTGCGTGTAGTAAAAGTAATCCTCGCCACTGCCCATGGAAGGATTCAATCCAACTGGAGCGGGTACGCTCAAGTCACAAAATGGTTCCCAAAGCGGAGAATGTAAGCTGAGTGGAAATTCATCCCAGTCAAGGGACTTTGAGATTCGACGTGATTTGGCAAAATGACTCCGAGTATTTTCAGTGACGGCGGAAGCTTTGGAAGTGACAAGGTAAGGATGATGACGACGTTGCTGGAGAATTCGGAGCTCATGTCTGGCCAGAGGTCTTGTTAGCTAAAGGTCAGAAATTGGAGAGAAAAAAAGTTAAGTCCAAGTTTAGATTTTGAGAGGGACGTGATCAGGTCAGAGCCGTGGTAATCACAGAACTGAGCGCACACGGCCATCGCCACATTTCCTCCCGCAGACATTGTTAAATCTGTGAAAATGTAAAGCCTTTGCCTTTGGTATCTCATTAGATGAGCTTATGGAGATTATGCAAATGCTCTGCAAATCTGTTTCTAGCTCAAAGGCCGATGAAGGCAGATTCTGGGCGCCTTCACTTTGACACTTTTCCTCGCGGCGACAAGGGACTGTGGAGATGTGTGTCGCTTTCTCTCTGTTATTTTTTTCATCATGTTCTGATAAGTTTGGTCTTTGTTATTCTTGAATTCAGATTATGGAGATTGTTTTCTCCATTTCTTGTCGTGTCGTTATTGGGGTCCTCAACCAGTCTGGAAATGAAGTACGCTACAAACGGCGACCACCATCACCGTGAAACGACGAAGCAACAAATTTTGACATCAAAATTCGGAAGACAGGCGTCGTTGGATTGGAAACGAGGAAAATCAATTTCAGTTTGCATTGAAAAGAACATGAAATGAAAATCACTTTCTCCTTGGAAGAAAGCCGTTCCTGATTTGATAGGAAGGGAAAGCAAGAAGAGATCAACCAGAGGGGCATATTTCGATCCAGAAGTTAGGCTCCCTTGACTGAACAAAATCGCTATCCGTTTCGGAGCTAAACTGGAAATGATATCGAAAATTGAGGAAATCATCACCACCACCGCCACCACTAAAAATGAAACTCTCATCCCCACCGTCTGTGCCACTTAGGTCACTCAACTTTAAAATTAAATTGAGATCAAGTTTTACTGCTGAAGTTGTGCAATCACTTAAATTTAGCTCACTGAATCACGCAATCGCTGACAACTTAGGGTAGGAATAAGGTTAAAATTTCCAACTAAAGAGAAATTGACACATGCAAAATGTCAAGGGTAAGCTCTTGGGATCTTTGTCTAAAAATAAACACCTTTGATAAAGCCTCCATTATACATCACTGGGAAAATCATTTATAGTCCTGCCCAACAACAAAACCTTGGCCGCGCGCGTCATTGTGTTTGACCATTTACCTGGACGACATTTTGCTGATGAACCATGTTGCACTGGATCGCAACATGGCGTCTCCATATCGACGCAGGAATCGCTGGGTCTGCAGATGACCTTGGGCTTGGTTCAACACTGGATCCACTCCCACTTCCGCCTTGACCTCTGCTCAGCCGAATGGGCGAGATTGTTGGATTCTGCGCCACAAGTGTAAACTGCGAGTCCAGCTTATTGATAGTGATGTCCTTGACCCCAATGGTGGGAGATGGGAGGTCAGGATACCCAGGCACACTCCCTTCATCATCACAAAATGATTGATCCCAAGATTCCGATAGAGAGGTACGCGTCGAGGCAAACTTTTCACGCTTCCCTCTGACCCTTGCAGTAAAGATTTGTCGACTCATTCAGCCACTTTGGAAATTGATAATTGTATAGCCAAAGAGAAAGTGCGTTTTGATTAGAAGCGACTTGGAATTGTGATGCTGATGTTTCGTGGTTATTGTGTGCGGTCCGTGGTTCAGAGTCACCGCATTCTCCACAGCGGCGGCGGCCTTTCCTAAGGCTGGAATTGTTCTAAACGTGACTTCCGATAATGTTCTCTGCTCCTTTGATTGTTCAAGTTGTTTTAATTGTGGGGTGGCTGGGAATAGTTCCGCTTTTGCCAGGATTCAGAACAATGCGCTCAAGACTAAATCAAGATGGGAGTCACGGCTGAAGAACCTTGAGAGCCAAAGTGAAGGACAGAAGTTTCCTTTTGTTCGAACTTGATCTTCGTGGGAACAAATTCCTACAAATGGAAACATAAAGTTCAAAGTTTTGATTTATACGCATACTAATTAATAGAAGAAACTTTCTTTGAACCTCGCGTTTAAAAATGCAACATGTTAAACTGTAGTCAGGAAAGATTTGATTTAATGGTTCCGCTGCTATCCGGAGAATTAACATTTTGCGGGATTCCAATATGGTTGAAAACCTCTGGATCTGTAATGCCGCCGTTGCATCGTATTGTACGCTTTGTTTCCGTGTTTAAAAGTAAAGTGAGCGTAAATACTAGGTTAGTCGCCGTACATTCTTTCCGGTGTAACTACGACTAGAGTACGTAAATCTTTTCCAGCATGAGTGAAGAAATTGTCGTTAATTTATCGCATCAAATTGTGTGAGGTCTTTCCGCCTCATGGCTGACGTGACAATGTGTCTTCCCACCGCCAACGACAATACACAGGACTGCATAATTCATTAAGGATCTGGAGAATGTCTGCGAGGAAAAACAGGAAGGCCGGGAGAGTTTCAATTTCCATCCATGCCTGAAAGATGAGGCGGGTAGAAAGGCGATAGGATTTCAAAAGTTAAAAGGAAAAGTTTCGTCACAGTTAGTTGGAGCGGTGCCTAAAATTAGCTTGCCTGCCTCCTTCAAGTCTTTCTCAAATAATCTTCCCCGATTAACATTAGTTAAGTGTAGGGAGTTGGAACAGTCGGCATCTGTTCCAGCGATCCACCTTCCCATCGATCCAGGAAAACCTCCATTCAAATGAGATTCAACATTTCTGATTATTAATCATCTTCCTAAGGAGTATAAATCATGACAACGAGACAGAATCAATGCAACGACCATGCACGGCTCTGCTGGAAAAATTCTGTTCCAGTTGAACCTTGGATTTCCCAATGTTTACAGTCCTTGCAGCAGCCCAGGATAGAGCTATAAAAGCAAACTTGGTTTTTATACTTCCGTGCCACTAATTGGAAACACATTATTAACAACTTTCATCTTCACTTTTGTGGGCCTTCAGAACCACGGAACTACCCATAAATCCATTATTGGAGGCAATTACAACTCTGAAGGAACCATTGTTTAATTAGGATCTCAATGAAACCTTTCCTGATAATGTGATTTTACTCCTTAACATTTCCATCAATTCCAGTTCTGGTTAAGTCTTTATGCTCAATGCAGTTTGAAGTGATAAAGGACCTCCGAGTGGTAAGCAAATAGGAACTTTCCCATCGTCATTGACTGTTGACTCCGCCCCTTGTCCGCGTATGAAAGCAGGTCCAAACTAAAATTCAAATTGTGATGGGAGTAAATGGCTACTCGCAGCTCGGACCTAATCCTTTGCAAATATTTGCCAATTTCAAAATGATGGAAAAGTCAGGACTTTTCAAACACAAGTAGGACTTCAATGCATCTCTTTTGCCTTCCTTTTAGTCTCTGTCAATTCAACTTAAACTCTGAATTTATAACCAACTTGTTAAACAGAGGTTAATGCATAGTGCTCCAGCACTGATATTCCTGAAAGAAAAAACTGGACCCGCATCCCTTATATGACATTATGATAAATAACACATCAATGCTAATGCGGTATAATCAGAATGTCTTTGCTTTGCCAGCAGCAATTAATCTTGACTTCAAAAGCTAAAAATTCTTGCCAAAAACGATATATATTTTCTCCATTTCCAAATGATTAATTTTTTGAGCTAAGCAGTAACCAACGGCTCTTTGCCACAACTGAAGCATTTAGTTAGTACATTGAATAAATGATCCATAAAATTTTGAAAGTTCAACAAAACGCGTTATCTCATGCTACCATATATTACTTTACAGAAAAAACAGTTTTTACAAGAATATGTGAAAGTGTAATACCTTAAACTTTCTTCAAAAAGTTTGAGAACAGGAACAGTTTCTCTATGAAAGTCCGATCACTGCGGGATTTCTTTGCAGCGAACAAATGTCCAAAATGTGAAAGCCAGGGCTTGAGAGTCTTTGAGTTATCGCTGTTCCAACACTAATTTTCATTTAGCTCAATAACGCCTTGAGTATTTTTCTTGTCCTGAAGTGTAGTTTTCATTAAATGTTGTAATTTATTGTGTAAAGGACTCCACTGGAATTTAGAATGAGGTGAATGTATTTAAATGTGCAAGTCTCGCGTGCGTTGTTTTGAAAGTCTCAGACTCGCACTTTCACTTTTGGATTACTTTCTCCGTTGGAATGGATTGGCGTCTTCTTCCCACTTTAATTCAATTAATGGAAGCCTCATTGTTGTTGGAATGTAACCGAGGCTCTCACCCTGCTTATGAGGCATGAGTTACTTCCGCTGCTGGAGACGGACTGAGTGCTCCATGGAAAGTGTAAGACACCGTGGAAAAACTCCCATGGTTTTATACCGCACACACGTAACGGTAGTTATGAATTTGATCCGGGGAAGGAAGAAGTGCGACGCTGAGCCGCCGTCCTATCTTTGGACAGAATGGAACCCGAAAACAGGTATTTATTGTTACGACTTCTGCAACTGCCACCACTGCCATTCCACCCGAATATCCTTTCACTGCTTTCGCGGACGTAAGACTACCACGAAAAGCATCGTACGACATTCTTGCACTCCGGGGTTAACAGGTAGTCAAAGGAGCGAAATACAGCTGACTACAATTGGCAAAAAGCAGTTTAACTGGGATTATCTGTGTTGAGCAATTAAGTATTAGTGACGTAGGGAGTCATTGATTGAGATTTAATTGGTTGGGTGAAAGGAGGCTAATTTGGTTGTATCAAATTTCCTTCTATTGGATTATGACCAGACTCAATTTCCCAAAGGTTAAAAAGTAATAGAGAGGAATTAGCGTTTCCTAGGAATTTGTTAAAGTGCTACTTAAGCCTAATGCTGGAAGAATTGGTCCAGAGATGGAAAAGCGTGGGCCGTGGGAGCAAAGACTACCCCGCAGTTGTCTTTTCATCGTGCCATTAGAACTCCGTCGTTGTCCCCATTGCTCAAATTAATCTTCGGATTGACTACTTTATTTTCGTAGAACGGAAGTGGATGGATGAGGATAGTGAGCCATATCGACTTCCATAATTCACTTTTTCAATACAAAATTTACATATTCATGAGGGAGAAAGCATCTTCTCAACCGGAAAGTGGAAGGAAAGTCCCTACACACGAATGTCTCCCTCACCTTTCACTGCCTGTAGAAAATTAATTCTAAAACTTCATTCAAGGAAGAAATCAAATTGGATGAATTGATGATGACGGAAAGTTAAAATTAAAGGGTAGCAGATATTCGGGCAGTCAGTCATTTTCTAAGGTGCAAAACAGAGTTCTTTCGTCGGCTCCCTGTGCGTCACTGGAAAGGTGTCAATTAGAAGATAATTATGAATTCGGTCGCGTTTTGCACACCAGGTCGCGAACCAAGGGCGCATACCAAGGGCCAGAGATAAATCCAGGTTTCCTTTTACTTGGCAATAATTTGAGCGCAGCCTGACGCATGAGTAGCAGCGGGACAGAGTCGGAAATCGTTAAGTCCCTACGCACTTCTTACGCTCACCTCATTTGAAATTAAACTGCAGTTTTCTGGTTGATATGAGTCAGACCTTAAAGCGAGTAATGGGCCAATCAGAGTCAATGGAGCAGAAAACGTTTCGCTTCCATGCCTTGTCTCCACTTCCAAGAAGAAATGGGAAGGGCCTCAGAGGAATCAAGTTGCAGCGATGAACCAGTAAAAGAAATTCAATAAGATCTACTATAAATGTATTTCCTAACTTTCCTGCTCCTTTGGAAATTCAATTCTCCAGTTGGTGAAAGGCTTTAAAAACCGATGCAGTGGTGGCAGCGCAGAATAATCCTGGAACTGTTGTTCTCTGCATGTTATTTTCAAAAGCTACTCATTGCTCATCGTGTGTTGTCACATACCTCTGGAATGGCTTCATCCTCCCTTTTTGAAAGTGGTCCAAATCGAATTAACGTTTTGGATCTAATCAAATTATCCACATTTTGAGATAAATCTAGTGAAACAACATAGAAAACCTTTCAGAGAAGACTCCTCTATCTCCCTAGAGCTTTAGGTCACCCATAGTTAAAATCATAATTAATTAAATTTTACTTGACAAATTCAAAAGGTAAACAGAGTAATAGAATTAAAGTCATGTTGCACAACACTTCCTTCCGAATCACAACAGTAAAATATACACACAAAGTTCAAGGAATCTTCCACTAACAAAGGATTTAAAGGGAATTATATAATTTCCAAGAATATTAATTAATTTGGCGGACTTGTGACAGGGGTGCAAGGCAGTTTTTCCTATTACAAGAAGAGTGTGCAACAAAGATTAGGTTACTTTTCTAAAAAAAAATGATTCATCATTTGAACCCATCTTAGGAAGTGTGATTGAGTTTCGATGTGAAAGTGAGTCGTCGTCGTCTTCTAAGTGAAGGATTGCAGGTGGTTTATATTTCTTTATGAAGAATCCTTTGAGCTTCTTTAATTAGTGGAATGAGGGATCGGAGCGTCGTGGCTTTCTTAAGGAATGGATGCTGGAGCAGTTGATCCGCTGAGAAGCGGACGTCGACGTTGACAGCGAGACAACGGTCGAGGAAATCTTTGAACTCTGGAGAGAGCTCGTTCCAGGACGGAATGCTTGGACGTCCAGTGGTCGCAATGAGGTAGAGAGCCCTCAGTGGCGTCTCTTTCAAGTACGGTGGTTCCCCATCAATCATTTCAATTGCCATAATCCCCAGTGACCAAATATCCACTTTGGCTCCGTACTGCTTTCGAGTTACTACCTATGGAAAATAAATAATAATAAAAAATAATCTCCTAACCAAAATGAAAGCAGACGCAATCCACGGCGTCTCCAAAATTCATCCTTATTCTAGAGAGTGTCCCATCCTCCGTTCCCTATGAAAGGAGAGAAGTGTAATCCAATGAGGAGGGGATTACACCGTTTGGATTAAGGATGGTGGCATGGAGGAACTCGGCAAGAGGATGCTCCGGATGGATGGATTATTCTGATTCTTTTTCAGGGAAGATGGTGAAAGTATTTCACTTTCTCCGAAGGAAATGGATTACCCAGGAAGGGAAGTCAGCGTGACTCTATGTCTAGGTTTACCTGAAGGCAGTTTGGTGGTTTATAAACGTCAATATTAAAATAAAATATCTCCAGGACCCCCAAACTCCTCTCTCATCTGAAGAAGATGAAAAAGGCTCTGCTACAAAAAGTAACCACCAACGAGTCTAAGGGCGGAAGAGCGTGACGAGGAAGGAAAAGGGATCTACGGATTCAACCTCAGAATTTTTTATTTTACAAAAATTGAAACTCCTAAGACGCACATTATGGCAAAAACCCGGAAAGTTCAAGATGTCGTCGTGGGAATAAGAGTCCGGAGGGCCATCCAGGTAGCAGCATATATGCATTTCCAAAGTCCAAATAATCTAAACTTTTCTCAAAACATTTACACAAAATTACAAAAGCCTACTGGAGAAAGTTAAAAGAGAAAAAAAGTAAACCTTCACCTGTGCTTTCACTCTTGCGCCCAACGAGGCATTACAAATATTCCCCATATCTTCCTAACTATACGAATTATTCTAATTTCTATATTCGTGAAGGAGTTCATTCATTCCACTAGAATTCTAGACAATGAAACTGATCCACCAGCCTCAAGCCCGAGCACAATGACTCACAAGCTCCAATGGATTTTCGACCAATCAAATCATTTCATGCATCCAAGCATCTCTCTCAATAAAATGAAAAGATTATATTGTAATATGCAAATCCCCTTTTGTCAAGAGATGACTTTCAAGTGAAAAGTCTCGTATAACAGGCTTCAAAATTGAGGTGGAAAGGAAAGCCCTTATTCCAACTACACTGTTGTTTGCTAACAGAGTTTTAAGTATAATTTGGAAATGCCTCGGAAAATCATGTCAGTAGTCATGCCTTGCATTGACAGTGACACACATAATCAAACAAAGGCAATTCATAAACCCATTGTTTTCCGTTTCGAAAAAGGATCCAGCTACCCTTCTAGCCTCCAGACTAGGAAAACTTTCTCCAAGTCAAAACCGGAGGTCGGGGAAAAGCCCAAAAATAAAAAATGAAATCACATCTTTTTGTTCTTTTGCCTGAATGCGAGAAAGGCGACAAAGCAACCCGGGGCTTACCAACCAGAGACTTTGTGTAATGACTTCCTTTAAAAATGAGAAATTGAATAGGAGGATGATGATGGGGAGGATAGACAAAAGGGGCCCAAGAAGAGCGTCGATTTTCAAAGCAAGAAAAAAAGTACCCCGGGTTTCTTGGACGTTGTGTTTTCAATGTCACGAAAATTGGGAGCAGCAGGGTTACAAATGCCAATTATGGATAAGGCTACCATTGACGACACTTGCTGCTCTCCGAATCCAATAATGACCATCAACTATTATTACTAAAGGTGTGGAGTATACTGTCATTCCCTGGAATCCACGATTCCATGACAGGTTTTAGGGTAGTTAGTTGTCCTTTGGTCCTTGCTTCCAATGGGATTTCATTTTAGTTGGAGAGGAGCCATGAGCATATTATTTTGTAAAGGTCAGAGAAGATCCTGGTGGTGATATTATGATATTCCATCTGTTCTTGGGCTGAATATTCCCACGAAATAAGTTGCCCCTGGGCAGCATCTGTCATAAGACACAACTCCCACTCGAACATAAACAGGGTTTATATAAATGGAGGCTTCTCCAATATCATCATCCTTTCACCGCCTTTCCCCGAAAAACTAAAAGCTCGAAGATTTTGGAAAAGGAGAAAACCCTTTTCACCCGAAAAGTGGAATGAATGTCAGAATCAGTGAAGAAATAAAGGACGACATGAGCATAAGAAAGCTTTTTAGGACTTCGTCTCCTAAAAGTCCCATTTATATCTTAATACGTAATTTTATGAAAGCCGGCCCGAAAAAAAGAGATTGAATTCGGCGAAGCTCCTTTCCAAAGATACTAAAAGAAGCCTCTGATGCGTACAACTTAATACGGTTTCCAAACGCTGGAAAATGAGGAACATACACAGCTTTAGAAGGTGTAAGAAAGCACAGGCACCTCTGCTTAGTCAAATTCAGAACATTTGACCAAGGAACAGGTTGAAGAACCTTATGTCGTTCCAAGTTAAGGCTCAAAAACATAAAAATGTTATAAAGCATCGTATATCTTTACAAATTGGCTCTACCTCTGAAAACGTAGATAACAAGTTCTTTTCTAGCTTTTCTCAAAAGAAATGTATCTAAACTGGCTCTATCTCAAAATCCATATTATTAACAATCCCAATTTTTCTTCCCCCCATTGTCTCGACGTGCTGAATAGAAAAGTCCTTTTCCCTAATGCATCTCACGCAAAAAAAAAAGATTTCATACTTTCTCCCATTCGCCTTCTGCGCCTTCTTTCTAAAATAGGAATGAGCTCTAGTCACGAAACTACCTTCTAAGATCTAAAGGACAGGAATGGCTTTCCAATATTTTATTTCATTATGTCTTTTCTCCATTGATATTTCTCAAAGGAGCTTAAGTCGAACGATTCAATTGAAAGTGGCTTTCGTGAGACGTTCGAGTTAAGGGCATTAAGGCTCTCCCAAAGTCAGAGAAATTCATTTTAACCGTTTCAACACGCCGTGCGTGGGAGGGGATAGGGTGTAAAATGTCAAAAACGAACAAATGTTAAAAAAAAGAATCCTTTACCTCTGGAGCCATCCTGGAATTTAAAAAAAATTGATCAGAAGCTGTGGGACTGCATGGAGTTTGAGTCTAGCTTACCAGTACGGTGTTCCGACCATTGTGTTCCGTTTTTCATCCCCTTGGATATTGGCACAGAAGCCAAAATCAGTGACCTTTACCGACCCATCCAAGCCGAGGAGGACATTGTCTGACTTAATGTCTCGATGAATGATTCCCTGGAATTATATAATCAAAGTACAAAACACGTCACAGGTTGCACACAAAGTTTCACAACGACGTCTTTTACTCTTGAGCATTCCTTTCTCCCTGTGAGAAAGTTCCATGAAGCTTTTGTGGAAGTTGTTTAAACAGGAATCACGAAAATGAAATTCCTCTCCGTCTTACTTTTAACAGAAACAAATTAATAAGTTTTTGACAAAACTTGAGAAAAGATGAGGGGCTTCAGTAAGACAGAGAGAAGATATGGAAAACGAGTTTTCTTTGAAAAAGAAAGTTTACTTTTTCCCTTGGAAGGAAACCATGCAGAAAATGATGATCGGATCACCTTGGCGGTGGGCCTGGATTGACACAACACTTTTACAATGTGGGAAACTTTGGTCGCCTTATTATTTCGCATATAATCAGGCCCATCATGATCCTTATTATTATTATCATAACAAAACTTGTGTAACTTTTATGTGGAAGCATGGGTTACTCCAAAGTTTCCAAACAACGACTCAAGCAGACAAAGCAGTGCTTCATGTGGCTTCAAAGTTAATAATAAGAAGCCATACACACACTAGACATCTCCAAATAATTCTGCACAGGATGGAGAAAGTTTATAAATTCTGGGATGAAGAGGGGAAAAGTTACCTTGCTGTGAAGAAAGCTAATTGCTTGAAGCACTTCTTTACAAACTGCGGCAATCTGCTCTTCCTTCATGACAGTTTCCATTACAACGTCGGTGAGTGGACCACCTTGCAACAGCTCCATGATCACCTACCAAGGAAATATCGAGAATTTAAAATAATCCATGAATACATGATCCCTGGATAATGAGCGACGATGACGACGCCTTTAAATCCTCACAACATTTTTCAGGTGAGAGAGCTTGAAAATAAACTCCCCTGACTGCACTCGGAGAAAGTCAAGTAGAAGGCATAAGCCTCAGTTATTTCGCTTCTTGGTTTTTATACGCACAGGGAAGGGAAAATTGAATTCATTTCGTTGTTTACGTTTCGTTAAATCCCCTAATTAACCAAGAAACAAGGAACCACTTTGTGCGTTTATACAAAAAGAATTAAGAACAAACCAACAAGCCGATTCCTGGAGCGGAAGGAATGTGGAATAAAAATTGGACGAAGAATTAAGCCTCCTGAGGTGGCTAATAAACTGTAAAAAAGAAAGTTTACCCATAAGTGGTCATCAACGACATACGCATCCAAAAAGTTGACAAGGTTTCGATGATTGAATCCTTTCATCACTTTGATCTCGTTAAGAATTAGTTCTTTTTTCGGCTGACGAGCTAGGTCAATGTCCTTGATTGCAACGCGTTGGTCGCTCTCTTTGTCCATGGCAATGAATACCGTTCCGGAGGCACTGAGAAAGCCACAGAGAAAATTAAAAGATTCCGAAAACTGCTCATAAAAACTGAAGAGTTTTACCCGGAGCCAACTTCCTTTGACCTTTGAAACCTGGTATGTGGATCAGTTGGGTTGCAGATGCGCTTCATTTCCTTCATCACTTCTTCGTCGGAGAATTTGGAATTGTCATCCCGTTTCCGAAGGATCGTTGTGCTCGTGTCAACTTTGAGTTGGTCCTTGGTCTTGGTTGCGACTCCATTTGATGGCTGGACATCTCTCGTGACTTTGGGACTGGAACCACCTACCTGATCGTTTGAACCAATAGAAAGCTTATCAGAGCCGTGCTGACTTTGAAGACTGTTTGTAGCGGATGATTCGGAGGACTCGGAATTGTGCTTCCTTCGTGACATGTGTTTCTTATTTTTACCAGTCTTGTTATTATTAATCACAGGTGACTCGGGTGAGTCTAAGATGACGGTATCAGCATTGGTGTATTCATTAAGACTAAGTGCTTGTGCTTCAGTGATCAGAAGCGCTGTTTGTGCTTCAGTAATCAGAAGCGGTGCTTGTGAAGGAGGATGAGCTGTGCTTTCTAATTCGGGAATGTTGTGCAAAGGCATTATACAAGTGTCTGGTGAATCCATCTTTGGAGGGTCAAAAGGTGAGGGAGGCGTGCTCTGAGAAATGTCAACTACCTTCACAGCTTCTGGCTCAGGCCATGGTGCAGTAATGTTTTCGTAGGATGGAGGTTGTTGGACGGCATTCACTTTCGGCGGTAGCGGTGGACCTGTTCAAACGCAACAGATCAAGCATCAGAATTTCCAAGATGGCCGATTACAACGGAGTACTCATACCAACTAATAAAGCCTCCTTAATTTGCTTCGACTCTGCCTCAATCTCCGCTGGTGTCCTAAAAGTTTGTTTAATTTTGTCCTGTTGCTGTTCCAAGTAGGCAAGGTACTCCAAAGCCAGTCTTGCCTCAGTTGGATGCTCCTTGATTGAGTCATCTCTATAAAATCCAAACAAATTAGAATTGGATGACATTTTTGAAGTCCTCCAGACAGGGTCTTACCCAAGCTCTCGCTGGAGAAGCTTCATCCAGTGATCTGGAAGCCCTTTGAGTTCCCCCGTCGGACTCAGAAATACGTGGTGTACGTGCTCCACATTACTCGGAGAACTGATCTCCTGCACGCTGTTTCCATCCCTGGACTTACGGTAGATTCGCCCAGTTAACTTCCGTAAGGTGTCCATGTCCGCTGACTTTTCTTCCGTTCACTAACTACCGCGGACTGGAACCTGAAATCTAAAAATGAGAAGAGTCGTCATATCCTAAGGAACAAAAGGGTCACATCACATCTGTATTGTGTCCAAGTGATGTCATTTTAAAAGCATTTTTTAGATAACAAGAAGCATTGGACTGGCTGACTCATAATAAGAAAAACAGACGCTCAGTCGTACTTTCTTTCTTACAGTCGTCTCGCATTACCCTCCTCGGTTTCTAAGAATGCATGCAAAGGACAATCACTTCATTGGAAATACAGGCAATAAATCAATTAAATTCAACATAAAAGAATCATAAATTATTCCCTTACTGTTGCTCTCTCAATTTGCGTTCGGGAGAAATGCCTATAATTAAAAAGTCGACGCCTTGAGCAAGAGTCGAAGACAGAAAGGAAACAACGGCTTCAGCTAGA
This sequence comes from Pseudachorutes palmiensis, assembly GCA_009869845.1. NCBI lineage: Eukaryota > Metazoa > Arthropoda > Collembola > Poduromorpha > Neanuridae > Pseudachorutes > Pseudachorutes palmiensis. Next base: position 39,382 of record VNWY01000359.1, read on the forward strand.
AAATCAAAATGTACAATTGGACTTTTTGTAAAATGTGGATGTGTCAAACTATACCTATGTTACACCTATTCCCGGATACTTTCCATGTGTAGAATTCAGTTTTAACGAATACCGAGAAGCTGTTTTGTAGATTAATCTGTCGTTTCCGTATCCACTCTTGAAGCGGAGTGATGTTTCTATATCAAGGGAATCAGAAGTGACTGGCTACTCTGGTGTTTAGTGAATTGTAATGGTATGGTCCTACTATCTATGGTGCTGTCAAACAAAACAGGATGACACCATAGGATACTACCAGGGCAGTGCTTACAACCAACTGTTGAACTAAACTATACTTGGTGGATTAACTGGGCGTGAATGTGGGTGGAACAGGAAAATAGTCAGTGTGAGGGTAGAATGGTAACATAAAGCGGAATTTACTTGTAACATGCTTGCCAAGTAGCAAACGCGAAAACGCTGCTACCCTGCTAACGTCAATTCGGTCATATCCATGTCGGGGGATAAATAGACATGATATGATTAATTGCATAAACATGAAATACTAAAGTGAAACTGAGTAATTGCTCAATACTTATCCCTTCTTGATTATCATTTCATAAGCATAAGACAAAGCCTTATTGTCCAGCAGGATCAAAGTTATTAGCGTCGCTCCACTTTCTCTTTTACAACTTTCACCGAAGCTAACTTTCAAGGCTTTTGAGCTCACCGAATTAGCAAATGATAAGATTAACCCGGAAATATTCCAATCTTGGCATGAGTTTCCTCTTCCTCCTGCCGGATTGACATTGCCATAAAAATTCGGATTTTGCAGTACTCGGAGGTAGGCGACAAAGAAGTGGGATCATATAACATAAAACAGAATCCCAAGAGGGAGGGTGGGATTTATGGCCTACTGGCGGATGACCTTTGACATTTTCGTGAACAATAGGGAACTTCTTCTTATGCTGCCAGCATGACCGTGTGGCCCATACATTTGTAAAATGCTGGCAAATATCACCGCAACAAGTTGAGTGACTTTGCGGCGTGTTTTTTGCAATAAGGGGCCTGTTTTTGTTGTGAATTTTTACATTATAGCAGACGTCGGCGTGGAGGGATGCATTCACACATTCTACTGCCCGCATTTACATTGGTTGAGAAATCCCACACTCTGAGGGCCTCAGGGGAAAATCGTTTGTGGCAAATTAATCACACTTTTGTAATTAACTGCTGTAGTTACTCGGCCACATTTACATACTTAAGAAACGTTTTAACGTTATTTCAACAATAATCTCAACATCCACCCTGCTGAAGCATATGAATTCGATCTGTAGTTACACCTTTACTTCATAAATTAATTAATTAATATTGTTCCGTTCATTTATGTTCCTTTACAACAGCTAGCTGATAGATAGACTACAAACTAACAAACAAATCCATAAGATTCTAGCAGTGACTAATTCTAATTTGATGACCCAAATCCCACACTGTGCTGCGCCCGGGACTACCTGCTAAAAGGCACTGAACGAAAAAGCAAACGCAAACTGTTACAATCCTCTCATTTTTTAAAAGCAAAGAGGTACTTAATTACCAAACGGTTTTTTTTAGAACGACGTCTAAGATTTCGCTAAATCAACAAAAAAATATATGCTTGGCGGTCAACTGTGAACTCGAAAACGCGGCCCAAAACTTTCAACTGTTACTCGAATTGCGCAGTTCAAAAGTTATCCCTCAATTGAAGTAAATTAAAGTAATTATTATCTGACTTTAGAATTCGATTTTTAGATCGCTAATGTGTAAAATGCGGCATAAGCTCGTCTGAGTCGTTTGGTGTATTTCCGGCTGGGTGATTAGAGCCCAACTTTACCTCTGCCTCAGGTGGTTGACTGTGGATGTCACAAGATTAGTTTTTGACGTCTAGATTAGATAATTATAGTGACACATTGGTCACCTTTACTAATTACAAGAATTACCAATCGTATTTACTACGTAGTGGTAGAACCAACGTACAGAACAACTAATTACTCTAACGCTTCTTCAGTTTTGGATAATCTGGGAGTGCCAAGATGGTAAAGTTATTTAATATATCTCTTTATAGACAGTTAATTGACTTGCTAATTAATATAATATATGTTTTAGGACTTGAGCTACGATGCATTCAAGGAACCTCGGGGTTTTCTTAAAATCCTTCAGTGGGTAAGTCATTTGACTTGTACCATTTTTATGAGTCATTAACACATGATTTGTGAATTTATCAGCTCTTTGCGATATGTGCCTTTGCAACAACAGTCAACTATTCGTCCGTATCGACTGTAAACCTGAAATGTACAGAGACAAACACTTCTGTCCCTCCTGTAACTCTAAGCCATACTTTTGAGTATCCATTCGCGTAAGTTGTTTTAAAACAAGTAAATCAAATTGTAAGAATAAACTAAACTTAACTTAACATGTAATTACATAATATTGCAGTCTGGACCAACCTGAAAACACGGTGTCATTTAAAGTCTGCAAGCCTGGAACTGGCCCCGGCCCGAACAAGGACAAGCCTGACGAATTGGAATGTTTCATGGTTGCTAACGCCAAATCCGATGCAGAATTCTTTGTCACTACCGGGGTCCTTTCGTTTTTGTATGCAACTGGCTTGATTGCACTTTTTCTGTTTGCCGACAAATCCTACACTGAGAATAGCAGGGCCATTATCATTGTAAGTACAATCGAATACTGAAGGTAATTTTAGTTGGTAATAATGTAAACTTCCTCTAGGATTTCTTCATCACTGTTCTCTTTGCTGTGTTCTGGCTCTCTGGAAGCTCTGCTTGGGCTAATGGCTTATCGACTATTCGTCCAGGAGCTGATCCGGGCAACTGGCTTACCGTTATTCACATCAACAACACCACAGATACTGCTGGCAAACTTCTCTGCAGCACAGAGCTTACCGGCTATGCCTGCGAGCACAAGGTCATTGCCGAATTTGGAGGAATTGTGATCAGTATTCTCTTTGGCTTCATTAACTTCATCCTCTGGGCTTCCAACCTTTGGTTCCTCTACAAGGAGACAGGCTGGTTTGGGGACATTGTTCAAACTTCATCGAATAATCAAGGATCCATGTAAAAGAAAAAATGACAATCGTAAATCAACAACGAAGGCTCTTTTCTCTTGAATCTAAACTTCTAGCACACTAAGAATGGAAGGTAAGGAAGGTTTAAAATTGTATAATTAAAATAACTAATACCTGCCGGAACGGGCCTTAAGTCAAAAGGTATCTAAATAAGGTATTCAGACAATGTCTGTTTTTTGTTGTTTGTGATTCGTTTTGAAATTGATTTTGTTGTAAACAATAGTACAAAGGTACTTCGTTGTGATCCTGAGATTGGCCAAACACTGCCGTGAAGCTTCACTTCATGGAACAAGTAGTTTTAATTAATTCTGGAAAAAACCCGTGTGCCTCGTTGTTTAATTAACCAAAGTGCGAGTTGTGAGTTACTACATGTTTGAAAATATATTAAAAAAAGAATTGAGCTTCGAAATACTCTGTAAAAACACTGTAGACAAGCAGGATTCTGATTGTATAATTACTTTTTCACAGCCTGTACTGTCCTTAACTTGGCTTCTGAAGTACTCACTTGAATCAGGTTATGCAGGTACTTGACCTTCTCTTGAGCGACATTCACCAGTTTCCCAATGGAGATGATCCGGCTCTCTATTTCATTGGGTTTAATGGCAATTGGTGCTCCAGGGTCTGGTAAGATTTGACCTCGAACAGAGGGTGGATGCTGCCGTCGCCGCTTCGGGATTTGTTGAACCCCCTCTGCATTGTTCAGAAGACGCCGATGTGCAGTCTTTTTGACTTGCAGCACCGGAAGTGCTCCATTGAGACGAAGCGTCCGTTGACAGATTCTCTTGTGCTTTCTTTCAAAGTTCCCAGTCTGAAATTCCTGCAGTTGGCGGTCAATGACACCCAACAATTGCTTGATATTCTTGACATCAGTCCGGAAACCAGCGACTTCAAACTTTCGACGTATTTCGTTCTGCTCTATCCTGTTGTGCAGGATTGCATTACGTTCAACTAATTTCTTGATCTCGCTCTAAAACAATGGTAAGTTAGTCTTCTTTCTTCTTTTTCAAATAAGTTTATACTCACGTCATAAGTTTTCTTGTATTCCTCATTTTCTTCCTTCAGTGTCTGCATCTGCTTCCCATGACGAATTGCTTCTATTTTGAAGTCAACTAATAGATTCTCCTTGTCCAAGACTTGGTTCTAGAAATATATATATATTAATATATAATGAAACTTTTATACATTAGGGCTGAAAAGGAGGTGTCTAACCTCAAGTCGAGAGAGGGATAGCTGTAGGCGGAGAATAACGGATGCTTGGCCTTTGTCATCTTGTTCTGAAACTGAAACTTTGGTGAATTTTGTATTACAATTTGTTTAAAGCATTTTACCTTTATGTGTGTTCAGAGGAGCATGTTTTACTCCAGCATCAATACACTGACCACAGTTGTTGAACCGACTCACGAGTTGCTTCCGTTCCTCCAACCACTTATCTTCGTTGGAAATATTTTTCTTTTGTAACTCGACATTCTCAACGAGTGATTTGTGAAGCAAGGAACTCTTGTCCTTCAATCTGAGGAAAAGTACAGAGCGAGTAAAACACACGTAATTTTTAGACTTAAAAGTAAATGTCTTACTGGTCATTAAGGGAGGCGAGGCTGTGCTCCAACTGATTAATTCTAGAGACGTACTCGGTTTTGGAGAGATCAATATTGCCCTTCAGTATCAGAAGTTTTTCATGATGAATTGTCTTGGCTTTGTTCAACTGATGCTCTAAGATTTTGATCTTCTTCATGAGGATGGCAGGATCCAACATATCAGAGTCGGCTTTTTCTCCAGAGCCTGTAAATACAAACCAGACATTGAAGTGAGTCCGATAATTCATAAATGGTAAATTCGGGCTAAAGCACAAAGAGCCTACATATCCGGATTTCTTCTTTCAGTTTTATCATTTCATCGGTGATTTGATTCGCTTTTGGATGACGTTGAAGGAAATGAGTCACATCCTTCTCACTCGTCCCACTAATTAGAAGCGCTGTGTGGAATTTACGGCGTAATCCCTCTTTTTCGAGCTGTAAAATAAATGGAACAATATTCTGTCACAAAAGTACCAATGGTTGTATCAAATAAATATTCAATTGAAATCTACCTTCAGTTGCTCATTCTCTACCATAAGTTTCAGATAGTTTTCTCGTTCCTCAAGTATGCAGATCTGTGCTTCTGTCAGGCACTCTTGAAGACGAAATCCTTGCTTCTCACGAGAGTTCAGCTCATCCTGAAGTTTCTGGAACTTGTCAGCTGAATCCTTATAACTAAAGACAATGGGACGTGTACGATCAGAATATTTCAACCTACTCATGATCCAGTGGAACTCACCTTGTCACTAACTGAGCCAACTTTTCATTTTCATTGTACAGAAGCTTGAGCTTCCTTCCAAAGAACTTCAGGAAATCAGACGGACTTGGAAAGGCATACAGCCAGACCTTCATCTCATTCAAAACCTCTGGCTTCTGCCAAGGATTTTCTGTTGATGCTGGTTCATGTGCCCGTCCCTCTTTGGTCTAGAATTAGTAAGAAAAAATACCCGTATAATTTATATCCTCTTGAATTACCTTTAAAAGAGGCTTCACCAAAATATACTTACGCCACAACTATGAAACATCCTTCAGAAAAGCTTGAACTTTGCCCTCGCCAACTAAGCTGCATAAAAGTACCCCACGCACTGAACAATTATTCCAAAGTCTTATCACAGGGCTTACAATTAATTGAATTTAATGATTTATTGTAAAATGAGTAAACAAAAATGAAATGCAAGTAAACCGAACCGCTGCCGCTTCAAAATAATCCTCTTTCGTTCCCGCATTTTTGGAGAAGACGCGAAATCTGTTGACGCCGCTATAAATAATTTCACCGGCTTTTAATTTGTGCTTGACTTGGCTGTTCACTGCCAAAAGGCTTAAATAAGTTTAAATAAGTTAGAAAACAAGTTTATATTTTAGTAGGCTATTTTAGAAAAATCAAAATACTAAAATAATTATCTTGCCTGATTTTTAACTCATTTTTAGGTTGATCAGGTTGTTCATAGAATGGAAATAGTTTAGCAAAAAACATTTAATTGTTCTTAAATCAAACTGTCTTTGATCAATCTGGACCGTAAATTTTGCGCTTTAAGTGTCGTTTTATAGGACTTTTTATCTGATTTTTATTTCGAAAAAAAAATTTTGCATTCGTTTGTACTCCTCCAAATAATTCCCACAAAAGTGGTACTACATTCTCAGGATAAAGACAATTAAATTGTTGTTTCTGAATTTAGGTAATTAGAATTTCCTTGTTTAATTTTTCATTTAATCTAATATTTCCCACCCTGGATTAAAAATAATGCTAAGATTTTTACGTGCTAATGAGAGGGCTATGAGATAGACTGTCCCCTTATTTAAAAGCCATCTTATTTGATAACCCTTTAAGTTCCTTTAATTTTGATTAATTATAAAGCAGTTGGGTTTGAATATGAAGTTAATTGATCATAAAGCAATTAATGAGTTTGATGTAAAAGAAGCATATGCAACATAACGTAAAAATTAAGGCCAATTGAACATATTTTTGGAAGACGGTAACAGTTGCTTGACTTTATTTTGGCTAGCCTAGAAAGACGGAGTCCTGCACTGAACTAGGTGTTCATTTCCCGGTGTTTCTAATGCAAAAGTGTCCCTGGAAACGAAATTATCAAAAAAATGGCATCATCAAATGGTTGACCATTTGTTTGATTACTTTCGTTGTCCGCAATACTTGCAAGAGCCAGTCATGCGTCCGCGCCAAACTCAAGCTCATGAGAAGTTCAGACTTCCTAGCGTCACCTGTCAGCCAATTCTTGCACCAAAAAGTCGCCTCCCGCTCTCCCACTTTGTATCTTTTTCCTTCCGTATTTGTCGCCAGACAGTTTCTTCTCGCATCTCCTGACATTTCGTGTCATGCCATGTCACGGGTTCGCAAAGTAATTAAATACTTCGTCTACCTCAGTCATTACTGCTACAGTCCAGATCCTACACTTCTTGACCGGACTGTCGTTGGGTGGGACCACCCGGTATTCATCGGCTTGTCCATTACCTACGTCATCGTTGGGTTCCATTTGTGGCGACTTATCCAGCGAAGACATCAAAACTAGCAACCTTCTGGACACATCGCGTCAATTAACTACCCTTTAATTCAGATTCTAATCCCGCTTTGCTCATCCTGATTCCTGATTCATCTCGTAATCACTAATTATTTGTAGCTTCGGTAAGTGCTTCTTTTTATACTGCTTGCTAAAAATGCCTGTCACCGCTCTTTCCTTTCGCTTTGTAATTGCAGCTTATTTTCTTGCTTTGTGCTTCTCCCGAAATGCCCAGACGGAATCATGGACGGAAGAAGATGGTCACGAGACCGAGCAATCTTCCTTGCACTTGTCCGGGGTCAGCCGCTTGGAGTGGTATCCAACTTCCAGAATGCGTTCGTCACAATTACTCTCGATGCGCTCTCCAGAAGGATGGTAAAGTAGATGTTGCTGTTTCGTGCTCGTCCAACTCCAAGACTGGTGACCACGTCCAATCAGCCATTGACCTGAATCCAAGTATCAGCAGCGGTGGACTTGATGAGGTACTGCTTCCAATTGACCCCGTGTCACGTTAGCCAGGGAAGGGGACAAGGCCCGCTTTATTATGCTTTGGTGTTGCTCGTATTCCCCAATAATTCCTTTTCGCCCCCAGCAAACCTGACCAAAAGTCAACTCCAATCTGGGGCTTTCAGTTGAATTTAACTAGCCAATGCTTTCAAACCTTTCCTTTAACTTAATGAATTTTCTATTTTCAAGTCTAAACCTCGATGATTTCTAGGCCAAACTACGATAAACTAATGAATGACCACTGTTAATACCCACACTATACCTTGATATTCATCGATTCAAGGCGATGTATCTTGTACACTTTAATCCAAAGGTCCTCTGGGTGTTTAAGTAAAAGAGTTAGTTAAAAGTTGAAAAGCTTGGCTATTAACAACTCAAATCAAGGACCCAAGGACTACATCCAAACCCGCAATATTTTAGCGTTTTTCTAATTGTTTTTCTCGCTCAGATCATAACATTTTAGCTTTGACTTGTAGACAGGTAAGTTAAACTTCTTCGAGTTATGAGCATTCTATGTCCACAGGAGCATTGATTAATGTTAATTACTACTTAAATTGTACAATTTTGGTGTTTTAGTTGGAAGGAAATGACTTTTAGAATGTGACTAAAAGTTGAGACTGTAGTGAGGTTGGCCTGATATAAGGTGAAGGAGGAGACAAAGTTTTGAGGCTAGTTTTTAGTAGTCAGTCTCTGTTGAGTAAGCTTACGGGTAAGTCGTGTACCATTCTGCTCTTCTGAACCCCTGGGAAGTGAACAGTGACCACCATGGTGAAAGCCACCATCAATTAGTGGACGAGGTCAACACGAGGTCACCCAACACTTTGACTTTTGACATTTACAGAAGGTTGGGAAACGCAAGAAAATGACTGCCCAACCCGTCCGATTCAAGTTCATCCGACCCATTGAAGCTCCAGTCTTTACGCCTACTGAAGATGAGTTTAAGGATCCGTTAGCATATCTTAATAAAATACGACCTCACGCAGAGAAAGCTGGAATATGCAAAATCAAACCACCACCAGTGAGTACCCTGACTTAATTCGTTGCGTGTGTGTGCTGTTTTAGTTTACATCCATTTGTTTGTTGTTTCATAGAATTGGCAACCCCCTTTTGCAGTGGATGTAGACAACTTCAAGTTTACTCCACGCATTCAACGTCTCAATGAACTGGAGGTAAGCTAGAGATTGAATGAATGGCTCCGTGAAGAGGATGTACTGATGATTTTTATTCTATAGGCTAAAACCCGGATCAAATTAAACTTCTTGGATCGAATAGCAAAGTTTTGGGAGCTCCAAGGGACCTCTTTGAAAATCCCGTTGATTGACAAGAAGCCATTGGATTTATACAATCTTCACCAGCTTGTCCGAAATGAGGGTAAGGAAGCAAGAAGCTTTCTTGAATGTGAGGAAAGGACAGTGTACTTGTAAATGCTACATGTACGATGCTTCTCTGCAATTGACAGGTGGGAGAGACAGAATCAATACAGAGAAGAAGTGGAATTCAATTTCAACTAGAATGGGATATGACAAGACTAGGAGCCTTGGAAGTGTGCTCAAAGCTCACTACGAAAAATTCCTCTATCCCTTTGACGTCTTTGAAAATTCAAAAGACAAGCTCATCCAGGTAATTGTGGATTCTATGTTTTTCTATTTGACACTGAATGAATGCGACAATTTGTTTCAATTTCGTTGTCGTGTTTTGCCCGTAGGAGAATACATCTCCAAAAGGTTCTCCAGTGAAAGCTGATAAACCAACATCACCAAAGAGAAACGCACCGTTGAAGGTAAACACAAATTCTGGTGGCAGGATGGGTGGAAAAGTGAAAATCAAGACTCCAGTCCTTGTGGACGATGTAAGTTTCAAGTATTCTTATTTTTCTACAAGCCTAGATTCTAGTTGATGCGATTCTGCAAGAATTTACCTCCCGGCTATCTGCTCTAATCACTAAATTAATTTAAATCTTACTAATCAGTGGCCGATTCTCTTTTTATAAAAATGTCGCTACACTTTTAGACTAGACTCACGTTAGACTGCCTTCACGCATTAACCCCCCATTGATGTAATTACTCGATCAAAACACCTCTCTCCTTGTCAATGCTATTCACACTCTTCTTTGTGCCAAAGTGGAAAGTTTAGTTGTTTAGTTTTATAGCCTTTCTGGAGCTTTATAAATTGGGTCTATCTAATATTGTTGGAGGAAGGCTGGTAAACAATGGAGCTTTTAATGACAAAACTATATTTCTTATTTTCACTTTCATTCAAACACGGACTTGAAACTGGAAATACACAGCGACCCTTGACAGCGTCCTGTCCGAATGAGCTGAAGCGACTAGCATTCTATGGCGCTGGTCCTAAAATGGCAGGATTTAATAGTAAAAGTAGCCAAAATCTTCAGTTGCGAATGGCTCAACATCAGCAGCAACAAGAACTTTTGGATGGAAATGTGAATATAAAGGGGAAATCAGGTTCCACTCATGACCCTGTAAGTGTTAGAGCTCTTTTTGACCTCTGCCAGTCACACTCACTTGCTTCCATTTTAATTATTTGACACCTTTTCAAAAAGTTAAAACGGAAGCAAAAAAAGTTGACTTTAAATGTTGTGAGTTGCATTTTGCAATTGTTGACTAAATGTTGCATCTTTCATTGGTAATTCCTCCTAAACTCTTTGTCCTTTTCAAGTTTACTGGCGTTGATTAATTGTATAATTTAGGAAAAGTTCGTCAAACGCAGGAGTTCATGTGTGAGCATAATGGAAGAGTAATTAGGTTGAATAAATGAATTTTAATGAAATTTTAAGAATTCTTAAAATGCAAGAAATTTTCTTTCATTTTAAGAAATTTTCTTTCATTTTAAGAAATTCCGGCTCTGCGATTGGTCG
>VNWY01000360.1:0-49818 GCA_009869845.1 Pseudachorutes palmiensis
GGAAGGAGAGTGATGGAAAATGGTAGAAGTGCGCAGGTCACTAAGGAGGTTGTTGACTTGTTAGGTGATTGGGTTTGTTGACCTGGAGATTCGCGGATGAGGTCACGATTCTAGCAACAAGAATCATCCGGAAGTTAGCCACAGCAATTAATGAGTTCTCCAGGGAGTGAGAAATTATACCCGTAGCATTCAACATTTAGATTTTACTCAAGATTTCGTGTTTCGTAATTTAATTCGGTCAAGAAAACGAACAAATTAGGCTTGACAATACATTGATGAAAAGATACCTTCAATGAATTTGCAGCTAAGTCCTTGCTGGCAGTCGATGTCTTCGTAGCAGGAATGGTTAAGCGGTGTTGCTCTAATTTCAGCTTCAGTCCGACATCTCCCTTCAGTGCAGGTCCTTCCAGATTCACAGTTCAAGGTGAGGCCGTCAGCAGTACCGCAAGGAGCTTTTCCTTCCACGACACATTGGCCATCGACAATGGAGACATTGAACATTTCAACGTCCATCATTTCATGTTCTGGGAATTGGCAAGCACACCGTCTATTTTCGCATGGTAGAAATACTTGACCTCGAGCCTGGGAATTCTTAAAAGTACAATCGGAATCGTGCACACAAGTTCGATTGAAGGAATTGGCTGCCGATGCCGATGATATAAAGATGGCTACTAAGACTGCAAATGTGAGGACAAATGGACTCATGGTTTAATTATGTCTAAATGGACTTCCGACTATGGTTCGTATAGACTAAAAGAATGAGACAATTTTGTTCCAGGTATTTATCAGGGTCAAAATGAAGTTTAAACTGATTGCAGATAATGATTTTTCATTGAATGGTGAAGTGCTTTGGAGTTACAATCAATTTTACTTTGTCGTAAACACTTGACTTCAATTAATTCCTCTGGGGCTCAGCTTATACCGTTTGTAGAAATAAAATGGAGTAAGGAATCCGGACGTAGACACAGAGACTTCAGGTCCTTGCCATTCACTGTCGAAGAATGCAATTAGCCAGGATTGAAGAATACAGAGCTTGATTGCTTAGTAAAATAAAATGAATCCAATCTTTACGAAATTGCCAACCTATCATTTAGTTTCTTAATGAAGGAATTCACAAGGAGCAGAGGGGCATTACATTTATTAAATTTTTCAAGCCAACTGTCGCCTTTAACTTTCTTCGCACAACGGGTGTGAAAATTTTTCAACTTCGTTATGGGTGGCATATGTCGAAATTGGTTCATTGGGTTTTCAAGTTGATGGATTTTCAACACCGTTATGGTGTTAAGGAATTCAACAGTTTCCAGAAAAAACTTTTTCTCCATGAATCTGAATAAGATTTCTTGTCCAAAAGAACGTCTTTGTGAGGGTTAAAGCCGACAATAAGCACCAAGTAGAAAATGTGGAACGTCAGTTTACACTTAACAGGCGTAGCTTTATCAGCGTCTTGATCTCAAAGAGGCTCCTTGTTCTATTTCCGGTGAAGCTACTCTTTCGGAAGAAAAAGTCAGAAATGCATCGCCAATTCCGGGGGTAAAACAACGATTCCCTTGTCCTGTTCTAGTCACTCTTCGTGATTTGTGCACTTGGCTCTTTGGAAACAGGAATGAACTTCTAAAGGGTCAAGATCAAGTTTGAAAGTGCATCGGATGGGACACTCCCCGTCGTGGGGCTTTCAATATGATGCAGATCCCTTCTGGGACCCTTGAAAATTATTCAATTGAGCAGCATTGTTCAATAGGGTTTAGTATTAAGTCTCAAATTAAATTAAACCAATACACATACACAGAAGTGCCATGAATAAAGCCAGAGTTAATTTGCATTTACAATTCAACTCGTATGTCGTAGTTCCACGCCAAGCACCAAGCTGTGCGGCCTGCGTTGTGTTGAAATTTTGTTGAAAGATTTGAACAATATCTATTTGGACTGATAGCCACTGGATTCAAGGGACGTTGCACCGGGGTTCCTTCACAAATATCATTCGAACTGGCACTCGGATTCGCACTGGATTTGTTTGGAGGGTTGAAATGCTAATAAGCAGGGTAGAATTAGGACAAGGACTTTAATCCGAATAAATATAAAAATCCTGACTTTGTGATCCACCCGGGACATTGTTTGAAGGGCATCTGTGTAAATGAGGAGGTTGATTTCAATTCATTATGCTTATGCGGATGAGGGTGACAAGTGAAAGTGAGTCAATGACTTTCCCCTTGTACAGGAGCAGATGATCTCGTGGTAAGGGACGGATTCAAAATAAAAGGGATTGACAAACCCATATTTCAAATACTTAAATCTGCCCTGTCAAGGGGTTCCAAGGGCCCCCCTCTCCTTCAACCATGGGTAGTTAAGCATATGGCAAAAGGCGTGAATTTACCACTCGCACTTGGATGATCCCGACGCTGCTGCTGCTGCCAAATGAACAATTCCTTGTTCAGAAGGAGAACACGTGTGTAGAATAAGCGTTGAACCTAAAGCGACAGCCAATCAATGCTAAATGTTCTGGAATTCAGGAATTTCATTCAAAATTTGCAAAGATTTCAACAATGTTTTATTTCAAAAATGTTCTTTAATTTATAGATATTTTGACAGTTCGAGTGGAAAAAAAGAAGAATTCTTACATGAAAACAGTTAAAAAGGCAGAGTGCCGAATATCTCCAAATTGAGTTGGATGTATATGCATTTCCACAAACCGCATATGAGAAAAATGCCCTTGGAATTGAAGCACAAGGTGACAATTGGGGCCATTCTTCCGAATCCGGGGTTAGATTGACTTCCGTAACCACAAAGGAAACCCGCACCGTGTTTAGCATTTCATGGAGCTGACTTGCTACGTGCTTTTTTTGTGGTTCCGTTCCATTCATCCTTTAAAATCCAGACTGGATTGTACCCATTCAAGGCAACCGGTAGTGCGGGCAGACGTGAAAGCAGCAGATGTCCAAATGGATTGCTGCAATGTCGTCGCAACAAGAAAGAAGCGACATACAGTGGTGGCGATGACATTATTGCAGCTGAATGCATGAGGACGATATGTGACTTTTGTCCTCCTCTAATGAAGGGCTTTTGTTCATCTCTCCGAAAAATACAATTAATATGGTGCAACTGGAAGACGTCGTCTGTCAATGGCATAGTTCAAAAATGTGATTTTAATCTCTTTTTTGACACTTTGTAGTAAAAGGGACTGCTTGAAGTCCACCGACGACGACGTTGGGGGTGGTGAATCGATTCTTTTTGTTTTTGAGTGAATTTGTTGGTAGTGACAGAAATGCAGCAGGGGTCGATGAACATTTGCTGAAAGGATTTGGAAATTGAAAATTCAAACAAATCATCATTTTTCTTTAGATGTTGAAAGGCTTTCGCAAATGGTGACATTCGAGACTGCCGAACTACACCTTTTGTGACCATTAAATTCCTAATCGTAAATAAATATGAATCATGACTCGCGTCAAAAGGAAACAGGACAATTCTGTCCTACGGTTAACCCCATCAATTGCGAAATTAGCAATTTGACAGGGGCCGAGTGATGTAATGGGTTAACATGATTAAGGTACATTTGATGACCCTTGTTGAGATTTGCCAAGAAAGACGCAAATTACTGATTAGCAAACTCGTTTTGTACCTTGAAAATGAAAGTTGAAGTAACGCACCGGAAATTGTTTCTCGCTCTCGAACTCAATTAAACGGAAAATTTGGTAACAATCGCCATTAACTTATAGCGCGAGTCGCTCCTCTTCGAGCAGTTGGAGTTGCCTATTTGCCAGGAAAACACGGTTCTAAAATCCTGTAGGGACTAAAGGCTCGCACTAATCGATTCATAATCAGCATCATAATCAGATAATCATAATCCTTGCAGCAATAAGAGGTATAACCTATGCAAAACTGAATCCTAATTGATACTTCTGATTTAAATTTTGCTAATTTTTGTGGACGGCAGTCATAGGATGTGCTGCTGTTGTTTCCCAGCGACGGCCAAAGTATGGCTAGCTACTGGAAGTCACCTCATTGGGAAGTTAATGGAGAATGACCCCGTGGCTACAATCGAGCTTGGAAAGGGTCAGCTTGGTTCTGCAAAGAAGAGTCGATTCCTCGGCTACCTCCATTACGAGCCGGAAATGACAGCTGAATTTGTTCAATTGAGATGTGACGACGGATCCCAGCTCGACATTTCACCAGAACATCTAATTTTCAAGAAGGGGATTGATGGTGGAAAAAGAAAAGCAGTTCCTGCCAAAGGGATTGGGATTGGAGACTCACTTTTCAAGATGTCACCGGAAGGGGAAGTCCATTTGGCAACGGTGGTTGAAGTTGGAGCTGTAACAAAGCAAGGTGTCTACGCACCGTTGACGAGCACTGGGACGATGCTTGTTGATGGATTTCTAGTATCCTGCTACGCCCACGTGGAATCTCACAAAATGGCACATCGCAGCATGTCGCTGCTCAGATTTTGGCAAAAACAAAAATCTGCTGGAAATAATTGGTCTGGAGGAACGGCTACTGGAATACACGCTTATGCAAAATTCCTCATGAGCGTAAGGAAATTGCTTCCGGTGAAAATATAAAGGAGAAAGTTCCTTTGGTCAAGATATCCTGGAAGAGTCGCTTGGGCGTGATTGAGTCATGAGGACGTGCCTCACAGAATTGCAAGATTCCTTTGTGAATTGCATAATGGAAAACAAGTTAAAGGAATTTTCCTCAAGATTGGCAAATCGTAAGTACCTTTAAGTAGGATTTAATTGTAATTTAGCTGTATGTTTTTAACCTAATTTCTACCATTTGAATAAATTTATTTTTGAGTTACGACGTTTCTGTACTGCTAATTTTCATGCGGGTGAATTGACGGATTTGCAAAACTTTAGACAGTAAACAAGATCCATAACTCGTTTCTGTTTTCGTGATTATGGCGTCATGAATTATGTCACGGCCTTAGACCAGCGGCTATAGCTTGACATGTGGTTAGATGAAATGAAAAATGTCGAAACCGCTTTGGGATTACAAATGGGCCGGGTATTGTTCGGTGCTGCCACTGGAGGAAGATGAAAACAAGAAGCCAGGCTCCGACGCTGGACTCCTTTTCATTTTGGTGACATGGACAAATTGAGCTCCTGGATAATCTTCTATCTCCTTTACTAAAAACTTCCCAACATCCAGCTCCGCCGTCGCCGTGATGCCCTGGTGCTTTTTTCAATAACAGTTCCGTGTGTCCGCAAAGATGCTCCACAAGGACAATGGACGCAGTGTTGGTGTCTGAAAGGTTTTCACAGAGCATCAGCGCACATTGTCCCCGTCAAAGTCCAAATGAGGTGGGTATTAGAGCTAAATGAAAAAATACGTCAGTGGGATATCGACATGAGTCTCTGGGAAATGTGGGTTGATGATGATATCTACCTCCAGTGTCAGAAGAGGATTTAAACGCAGCAGTTTCTCTGCTATTCTTCCCTCCGCCAACTCGAGCCTTACAAAGTCCCCATTAATGTGCATTTTAGACCAAAAATGAGGAATGGCGTTGAAAGGGAAAGGGGATAAGGACCCAGACAGGCCATTGATTGATTGATGAGGTTTCCCCTATTGTCTTCCAAAGGCACGTCCATAGCCTGTGTGTGGAACCTGTTTTCCATGGTGTAAATGTCCAGTACATTATTCCAGGGGGTTCATTTCCAGCAGGCTTTTCCTTGTTTCTGTCTCTGACAGCGATAACGGGAAAGAATGGCCATCCCATGACATTTCCGTTCTGCATTTCTCTGGGGAAAGTGAATTGGATTTCGGAGTTAAAGTTAACCCTCATCATCATCATGGGCCGGGTAGGCTGCCGCTGAAAGATGGGCGGTGGTGCTAGGCTTTTTTGGAATTAAATCATGGCTCCACCACTCACCACCTCACGTCAGGCTCTAAAACCCACCGGATCATTAATTCTGACAAAGTAATTTTTCGTTCCCACCTTCCAATTAAGACCAGGGAAGATGCGGGCTAGACCATGTTGAAACTGTTTAAGCCCCAACAAGAACTTGGAAGGGCATTGATTTATTCCTTGGTGGGTGTCACTATCAGTTTTACTTGTGTGTGTTATTCAGGATTGTCGATCTAACAAAAGACGCTGGAAATTGGGGAAAAGGCGTCCCTCGTTCCTTCTTGGTCTTCTTTCTTCGATCTCCGGCTTCGATAAATCCCACTTAAAATGAACGATGAAACACTTGTTTTAAGCAGTCGTAAGCGTTCAACTTCTAATTTATGGAGACAGGAAGAGGGAGGGTTTCATAATTTTCTTTTCATAATTTTAATAACTTCCATTTCTTTAATTCATTCCTCATTTGAGGGAAGAAGAATCTGAGGTCAGCATTGAACGCTACATTATCCTTTAGGCTACTTTAAACATGGGTGAAATAATGGTGATGCTTAGTAAATGGAGAATATCCCATTTGCATATTAACTCGGAACAATTTGCTACCCTGGACAGTCAACAACCCACATTCAAATGAAGTTCTCTACGTTTATCTCCAAACAAAAATTAATTTTATTCCTTGCAGACCAAGCAACTAATTGACATGGATTCCTCTTCAACCACGTTATTCTTAACATTGGCATATGGATGGTTCCACATTCTCTCTCTCGATCAAAACTTACTTGAATGTGTGCTTACTGGGGTAGGCTTGTCGCGTTAGACCTGGTCCTGCATGGGCGCAAGAAGCGACGAATTCCCCTTTATTCGCACGTCGTCAGCATCAGAACCGATGTGTGTCTGCCGCGTGCAAACTTCGCGTGTAGCTGGATTCGGAGAGAATTTCACAGAATTCAATCTCTCATTTGGCAAGCGTTTGCGTCAACGTTTCAACCAACTCTCCGTAAATCGACCCTGGTATGACCTTCCGAGGTTGCCATCTGACAACTATTTCTGCTTTCATTCCAACGATACGGGAAAATTTCCGTGTGTTTTTTAGATTCTCACTTTTAACCAATTTGAATTGAACATTTTATGAAACAGCGGGTGTAGCAGAAATGCTTTTTATTTTATAGGAAGTGTTATTGACGAAAACGGTCACCAGATGACATTCCATGACCTCGTTCATTTACTTCGTAAGACTGTGAAATGTCCATAATCTCTTCGACCGTAGTGGTCATAACGGGTCCTACCACCGGATCTACCTCTTTATGAGACGTACTTCCTGATTTTCCATCTGCAACTTGCGCATACACAAATCTATCACGACCTGGTTCCTGTGTCCATGTCATCTTAAATGCTACAACCGGTACTTCCAGTGTTCCATTGCACCGAAATCCATAGTAAACTTCAGTGAGATGGATTTCCAATGGAGAACTCTGAAGCAATAGGGTCCTGACAATGTCGTCCTTAATCGTCTTCATTACGTTTGCCTTGGCATCTGGAATTACGGAATCATCACGAAAATAGTTTCGAAGTATTAAGGACTGCGGAATGAACGTTTGAGACCAATACTAAAGAGAAAATGATGAAGTCAATTATATAGCTCCCATTTTGACACTTTTTTCCTTACCACTGGCGTTCCCTCTGTGTTTAATGCATTCCGTACCTCCCCAACATACTTGGACTTTGTAGCGTTACTGAGTGTCTTGAGGCTGTGATAGAATTCGCTGAGTCTTTCCAATCTGTATTGTCCTTGTTCCACTTTCTCCCCGACAGACAGTGTTGCGCTGCACCATAATTTTTCCAAGTCAAAATCAAACGAAAATACCAACACTGTCAACTTTCGGCTGGGTTCACGTGGATGTGCTAAATCAGTTTCTCCCAATGCTTCCGGGAATAATTTTGTTGTGGTACGACGTTCCCTAAATGTAGCTTCAGCAACAGCAGGCAGTTTCAAATTTTTTAGCAACACGGTACCTTCCTTCGCCAATTGTTCACGAACTTTCGCGAGCAATCCTTCAACATTGTTCAAGACTTCTGCAACTACCAAGTCATACCTCCATTTCTAAAACAAAATTCCGCTATATGTTAAACTGTAATTATTAAAGCGTGTTCTTTACCATCATGTCAAATTCGAATTGTTCACCAGTAGCGTATGCAGACTCTACTTCAGTGTCGCAAAGCTTGATAGCTCGAAGAATATGTTCTCCGTTTTTCTTAGTTTCGTATGCGGCCACAGCATATTTCAAATTGTTGTCGCTAGTCGTCTTTTCTTCAGCTACCTCAGCATCAGAAGATTCTACCGGAGCTGGGGGAGCCGACGAGCTTGAACTTGCGCTTGAGGCTACAGCTTTCTGGGACTCGGGAGGTTGACTGTTTATTTTGCAAACAATATATCTGTATGCAGAATCTGTCCCCTTTGTCGGCTTCTCGACAAGTTTCCCATAGGCATGTTGCTGCACCGTGTATCCTGACGTAAGGCTTGCAAGCGGCCGCAAGCTGAGATGGGTTTTGAACTCGCTAGCAACTTCGTCGATTTTGAATCCTTGTGGTAGTTTCGAATACCATTCCTAAGAAAAAACGTTTTTTTCACGATCCGTTTAGAGATAAACTGCTATATTATGGCTTACGAGCTTTTTAATATACTTCAGCTTCTCCGCTAGACGTTCAACTCGATTTTCGATTGTACCTATCAGTGGGGTTCTTCGGGTAGTTGCTTTGCCATTCATATTTTCAATAACTACCCCAATGTAATGTACATCCTCAAATGCAGGGCCTGCTTTTCTACTGCTTGAGGCTTCAATGGCAGCAGTGATACGGCATACGAGCAAATACAGGTCATTCATAATAGGTGCAGAAGCATCTTGTTGACTCTCTTTGATATACCTGACAACTTCAATGTTTGCATTCATCAACAGTGCTGATGGATTTCGGATTTCTTTGTAGACCAAATTCGTATTGATATTGACCTCGGATGGAATTGTCTTCCCGAGACCGGCGCCTCGAATTCGTGTAATGACTTCCTTAGGCCAATGCTGAAAATATTAGTATTAGTCGGGATTCATCCGGAATATAAAAGTTTTTGGAACCTTACAGAATAGTCTTTTCCGCTTACTAACTCCATTGTCTGCCAGGCAGCTTCATCGACTGAATCACGGAGAAGGTCAGTGTTGGAATGTATGTTAAACAAACAGTCCCTGACGCCGTATACAGACAAGAACATCGCGCAGTAGAGGTCACTTGGACGCTTGTCCACTGCCAGGGCCATGTCCCGTATCTGGTAAATAATAACGTTTCCTGGGTTTGATACCCACCCTAAGTTGGGGGTTAATTTTCCAAAGGCATGTCGAATGAGCGTCATTCCTTTTATTGGGTCGGTCTCGATTCGGCTTTTTCGGTAAATTTGGTTCAACGCTTCATAGTCTTCATCGTACTGGGAGCCATTCAGCTTGACGGGGTTTAAAAATTCTTTCAAGCCTTTTGGCAATTTGTTTAAATCTCCCCATTCCTAATGCACAACAAGTATAAATAATCTGCTGATATTCGGCAAAAGCCTTTTTTTGCTCGACACATTAGGACTCTTACCACACTCCCACTTTGTACGTACTGTACAAAGACAATGACCACAAAAGTAATTCTGATCGTTTGCATCATGCTCTAACTTTACTTTGTTTTGCCGTGCTTTTAGCACGGCATTTTATACAAAAAAAAATTGAGAGTACCTTCCCGAAGTATGCAAATCGAGAGTAGCTTCCACTGCGAAGTTTAGATTCAAAAGCAGCGTATGCTTCCATAGAAAATGACCTTGATGTCCTCGTGCGGTTGGAACTGACTGGAAAACACGGCATCACCCATTCTATTCAAAAGTAGTGGATTCGTGTGAAAAGTAGTCCTAGCGCTACTGGCCTAAACTAGGCAGTAAGAGTCCTATGGTCATTGCATAGATCAACCACGATTGTCGTAGATTACGGCCTTTGAAGCTGTATTTCTTGAGTCACAGTTAGGTTAGGACAACGGCTGCCCACGGTCTCTATGGCCTTGATGCTGACGATCTAGTTCTATTCCAAAAAACACCACACCTCATCATCCACATGTCATTAAAAAACAGATTAACACCACAAACGGGTGGTAGATTGACACGAGGCTAGATTGATACGAGGCTAGATTGATACGAGGCTAGATTATTGGTACTCCAATGAATGCTAATCGAGGAAGTAGAAAATCAACGGAATCTCCGAAGAACAAGAACACGCAGTTGATAATCGTTTCCATAAGATTTCCTTTGCATCTTAAACCAAGGAATCACACGAAATAACTTCGTTTCCGTTAGTGTAAGCTTCTCAATGCCCAATATCTTATGCTTATGGTGTTGTGCTATGACACAGTTTTACACCACCACTCCCAGTGATCTCTGCGCTCAGATCCATTCCAGAGGTTATGGCCACTTTCCAATTAATGTATTCACTAATTGCTCTGTCTTAATAACTTTTAAGCCTAGTTTTATCATAAGAGTAGCAGGCCTCTGGTTTCATTGTCCCTTGCTTAAGTTATGGTGTACAGTAGAACAAGGAGAAGCGTAGAGTACCCGTTAATCTGAATTCGGGATCTAATTACAGAATGGAAAGTGCCTTGTTTTCAGTTTGATTGATAGGTTTCTCCCCTCCTCGGTGAGATAATTTCAGGATTGTAATAAGGAGTCAGAAATACCTACTTAAAGTCCCCAGTAATAACACGGAAAGGGGTAGGAATGGCATGTCAGTCTGGGACATGTTGACGATGACATGACAGGAACTCTCAGGACTGGCTCGAAATGTCTAAATGGAAACTCAGAAAGGAAACGAGTCTCACATTAAACTTGCATTCCCCTAATAAGGGCCCTTAACGGTGAAACAGAGGTGAGACTTGTCGCGTGATAAAAATGGAAGCGGTGTAGTCGCCATTGCTAGAGAGCTTCCATTTTTCATCCAAAGTCTTTTCGGGCTCACAAACTGACTAGCATAAAAAGCTGATAAAAATCAAAAAGTTTTTCTGAGGAGAGACCAGAAACTGAGTACAAAATACAGCTTCTTATGGATTCTTTTAAGGATCGATGAACTTGAAATTTGAGTATTGGAAGTGAAACTTTATTTCATTAAGGAACGGGTTCAATTTGACACAACTTTCTCCCTTGTAATGCTTCCAGTTCTTTGATTTTTGGGTAACTTTTACAGCTAGGGGAAACGCCTATTGGAAATGCTAAAGCATAAGGGATGTGTGCATAAGTTGCTTTCTCTGGAGAAAGTTACCTTTCACTTGATACAGCAAGGGGGGACTTTGAGAAACAAATCAGAACTCAAAGACCTCCCGTCCTTATCTCGTTTGAAAGACGCAAAAGTCAAACTCGTAACTTTCCTTTGATACTGTCGTTATTTATGGATGACTTTGCTAACCATTTTGTTCTTTGAGACAAGGGAAATTATAATTTGGTCAAAGTTTGTTGAGGCAAAGGCAAGAGAGAGACGTCTTGCTGTTTCACTTTCCCTTTTACCTTCTTGTTATCAACGGAGGCCCTTTGAGAAAGCAAACTTTCACTTTCTTCCACCAAAAGTTAAAACTTTGGAAAAGAATTAATTCATTCTCATCACAGTAACTTCTTAGTTTGTCATTTTAAGTTTTGATAAACTTATGGAATCACTTTGTTCTGTCGCACCTAACAAATTCATGTAAAAAGTGCATTAATATACATGGACTTGGAATTCAAAATGGAATGCTCCTAAGTCAGCGTGCAAAACTGTTCAAGTCAGACTTTTAGCTACTGTGTGGCATTCGAAATTTTTTCTGCGTGGTGCTCCAGGTTTACAAAAATCGAAGGCATGGCCACAAATAAAAATGAAAGTGAGACATTTCCTTTGGGTTCTAATTTCATTAAAAGCGTCACTCCTCGAGAGTGGCAAATGAATGTCTCATCCCCTGACATCCTGTCTCCATAGATTTATTTCTTCCCTTTTTCACTATTACTATTCTTTATTTTCCTATTTCCAGCGTTCATCCCTTTGTTCTTAATAAGATACGAAGAAGATGCGGAGAGCAGTTGGGGCGTGAATACAAGTAAAGTGCGACTCGCTGTTTTCTCGTTTTGTGGCTCGTGGTGGTGTCTCTGTCATTTTAAGTAACCAAGCGAAGGGGGACTGGGCCTTGCCATTAACTTCCACACAAGGGGAAGAATTGCGTCAAACGAATGATGGAAAAACAGAGTTCCTCCAGCAATGCTGCTGGTAGTTTCACCGAAAAACTCTGAAGGAAAAGACTATACTGTAAGAATTCCTTGGTTCAAGACTCTGGAAGGGGTAGATAAGAGCAATGGAATTTCAGAGAAGCGTCTCAAGCGAAAAAAAGAGAAAGCTGAAATGACAAGGGAAAGACATTCGAATGCTTTCACCAACAGCAGGACTGATCTTACACACGACCATAGCGTCCGTTTCCAGCAACAGCGAGCGCTTCGTCCATCTCCAAATTAACTTCCTTTAGTAACTACGTGGGGGAATTAGTTAGCTGTCCTTTACAAGAGTGGCTTTTCACACTCTACTTTAATTAATCTCTGAGAATACGGAGGAAAGGCGTTTAATTCAATTAACCTTGTCCAAGGCTGTCCTCCTGGTCAAACCTAAGCAGCTTCTGAGACGTGTTTCCAACACACGTCACCATGTGGTCAGAATCTTTGCAATTTCAATTCAAAATCTTTGCACCTTTTAGTACAGTGTTCAAAGCTTTTTTGTCCACTGAATCTTGGCATCCTTTATTTAAATCTGTTTGCAATTAGAAATGGTCGTTGGATTGTGGTGATTAAAATAGTTAGGAGTCAGCGGTGCATGTGTGATTCCTCAGAAACACACCAGCCCTTGACATGATTTGTGTCAAGGGTGTGTTATGGTTTGTGGGAGGGATCCATTTCGATGTATTTACAAGGGCAAGTTTCCAATGTCTCAGGGTATATAATAAATGTCGGCCTTTTTTATAAATTAAGTTTGGAGGAGGAGGGTATTTAGAATTAAAGGGAACTTGAATAAATCTGCTGCCTTGTCTCATGTTCCAAGTCTTAAAGCTCGTTAGCTAAGTTTGTAATTCTAAAAAAGAAGAATAAGGGCATAGGCATGCACGCCTCAATTACAAGAATTCCCTACACTAAGGACTAAGGAATCCGAGTGCCACGCCTACCATGCTGACGACAAACATGTGTCACATTACCTTAATTGACTTTTTAAGGTTCGTTACTTCAGTTCAAACAAAAGATCAAGAGGCTGGTTTGTTCTGGGAAGAAAACGTAGTTTTCCAGCCATAAAGTAAAAAATTTTTTTAATAATGTTTACAAGCCACCTGACGAGTTCAGTTTAAATATTAAAAAATTTTCTAAGGAGTTTCTTCCAAATTCTGATTATTTTACAAAATATGAAAAGTGCTTCTTTTCTAAATATTTTCCTTCCCCTATTTCTAAATGGTTTATTGACCAGTTTTATTTAAAGCAGGATTTCGAATGTGATCAATATAGGCGCTCACAGGACCAAAAGTTTTAATAGGTCTTGATTGGCAAATTGCAAACAGCAAAAAAATGCAATCTGATTTCTCTCATATGAATCTGCTATACCTATTTAAAAATTTTTTCCAAATGGCAAAGGACAGAATTAGGATCGACCGCTATTTCTTGGTTATTGCATTTCCTGGTGTAAAGACTTGAAACTGAACAAGTCGCCATGTTTGAATAAAAGAAAACTTGAATTGTAAAACGTGGATGCAAAAGGATTCGAGTCTCTGAGGGAATGACGCATTCGTTTTCCCCTCCTGAATGGTTATGTCCATAACCAAACTTAAAAAGCAAAAGTCCTTCCTTTGGACTTCATCCATAATCCATGAAAAGCCTGGGCGTCTCGAGTTGGATTTTAAAGGGAAAGTAAGGAGAAAATTGGTCCCTTGCATTCATGTCTTGCTAATACGGTGACGAGAGGGAACGTCCCCTTGGGGAAAACAAAGCGACGAAGTGGCGAAAAGATTTTTCCATTTTTCCTCTGCCGTCACTTTACGGCTTATAATAAACTTTTTAGTCAGCGCAGGGGAGAAAGGCATGGGGAGGGTTGTCGCTTTTTCTTATTGCCTGTCTGTCTATCGCCCTCATCATCGGCACTTGTCAAAGGGGTTCCTCCTCGGAACGAAGCTCTTCACGGCAATTTCCAAAATGAAATGATTGTGTGATTATTGTTAGGAAGAGAGAAGGGGTTGGGCGAAATTAAATGTGGATGTGTGGGGAGAAAGTTTAATTACGAAAGGAGAAAGTTCTGGTGTGGAGGGGAAAGAATAAAGAACTCAAACTCCATTACGAAGGAGGAGGGTCTATAATAAATTCTAAAGTCCTTTGGGTATCATTGCAAATGCGTCCACAACCACCGTCTTAAATTAAAATTCGGATCACGACAATTTGCGTGGGGAAAGTGAAAATTGTGTGACATGGTTGCTGGTCCCGGTGAAAGTTGATTCAGGAATAAACGTGGGGCTTCCTTTGGAAGTAAGGGTGAGCAAAGCTCATTACGCTTTAATGCAATCGGGTGATTGGATTTCGGATTGGTTATAAGCGTCGATGCCCTGCTACTTGTCTCTGTCCATTATAACTCTTGACACTTTGACATTGCTTCATGGCAAAGGAATCGGCTACCACTGAATCGCTGATTTAGCCGTTTTAGCTCTCTTGGCCGGAAGCGAGTACTTCCGAAATGAGATCAACACCCCGTCACTTTCTCCTTCCACAAGATCCCTTCTTCATCCTTTTTTGACAATTTCCTGTCACTGTGGTCCCCACAATGTTCCTTCTTCCTCTACACTCGAGGGAAAGCATTTACTCATCCACTTCAGGCCTTTATCTCACTTCCCTAATCGAATGGCAGTGGTAATGTAACGAATTGAAAAGAAATGGACTGCGGAAGCCTGTAAGTTCAGCCTCCAC
Source organism: Pseudachorutes palmiensis (assembly GCA_009869845.1). NCBI lineage: Eukaryota > Metazoa > Arthropoda > Collembola > Poduromorpha > Neanuridae > Pseudachorutes > Pseudachorutes palmiensis. Next base: position 14,838 of record VNWY01000360.1, read on the forward strand.
CAAGATTAGAAAGTTTAGACTTTCTCCTCCCTAATGGCAAAAAGGAGAAAATTCCTTGTGTAAACAAAACTCCGTTGAAAGTCTGCCTGCCTGAATCCTTTGAAGAAAAGATGAAGACGCCTAGGAAAAATCAACGATCACGAAATATGTAGGTTATCAAAATTTTGCAATGCAAATGGTGCTCTCGGAGCTTGAAAGAAATGGGACGTTCTTCATTGATTTCTTACCAAAAGGGATATGGGATTGGCAGGATTCGATATTTCTTTTTCTTCCTTCGTCTTTATTCTAATTTTCTCTGTCTTTAGGTACCTTGCTCATCCTTTTGTAGGATTTTTATTGCTTTCTCCAGTAGTACATTAGCATACTTTCCTTACGGTGAAAAGGGTGCTAGACTAAAGTGCTTATCTCGTAGACAATATTTTGATTTTTAGTGGATCCCTCTCCCCTCCTGGACTAGTAAAGATTCACACGAGAAAGGAAGGGGGAAGAGTGAAAGCAAATTTTTGTTTGAAATACTGAAGTTGATGATGGGGAGAAAACTACTGAGGTTCGACCAAATGGATTTTTTTATTTTATACCCAGCGTATGTCACACTAGAGGAAGTCACACTTCCTTGTACTCGTCGGTGTAAGCAGCGGTGCTAGCAGGATGGCTTCCTTCTGTGCTTGCTGGAGAAAGGAATTTAATTGCATTCTTACCGGAAAATGTAAGAGTGCTTAAAATGTGATCTTGGTACGACACTGAAAATGTGTTAAAGGGTTGGGAGGGGGTCCCCCTTTCCTTCCTTTTGTAATAATATCTCCACTTTGGGCACTTGATACTGGCAAAGGCACTTCAGAAGAGACGCTTCACGATTATAAAAAGAAGAGAGACAAATAGTATTGTGACGGGGGACGGGAGTCATTCAATGGTCACAATATCCAGTGACACATGGAAATGTACCAGGCACTCGTGAGGAAAGCAACAGGAAGCGAGCGACACACGCTGATTTCCAGAACTGATTCAATTGTACTTGGCATATGTAGAGTGAAAGAACGTTGATGAAGTTATGGCATTCATTCCGTAAATCCTGATTACACTCTTATTGCGGAATTGTTGCCAAAATATTTTTTGCATGAGGACTCATTCCGCATTGTGCAGAATATTTCCAAGCAATTTGAAGGATAGCTGGATGCAAAAAGTCCTTTGTCAAATGTAACAAATCAGCACAGCATGGAGCAGTCTGTTTTGCCAAAGGGAATCATCAAAAGCTATCTAGAGCGAAATGAAATGCAACTTGAATGCAAATTCTTCATGTTTTTTAAAAACCGAGAGTTAACCGAAAACAATCCAAGTGAACTATGACTTTTTTCTATCCCTGCTAAAACGGCTGGAGAATTTATTCCATGGCTTTAAAACTATTCCAAATCTGTCGTAATTTTTACCCAATTTCTTCATGAATTTGATTGAAATTGATGCTTTACTTAATTTTTGTTTGTAGTAAGCATACCACAATTAAAGCGATTTTTTAATTTTTTTTTGTAAATATTTTCAGTAATGAAAGTAGTTGTGAATTCGACTGAAAGCCTTGTTATCAAAATGACCGGGTTTAGGAAGAACAATTCCACACGCCACGACTTGCAGCAATCAGCAAGCACCAGGCAATAATTACAATTTGGAAGGTCCATTACAAGTTTACAATCGCATGCCTCCCCCGTGTTTCCAACTTCTCACGATACTGCATTATGGAGATGGCAATTGAAAATAAAATGGTCGCAGACGTCGACCATTTGGTGGTATTGTAATAGAAATGTGTGGTAAATTATCCCATGAAAAAAGGAGTTTGGAGCCATCATGGTGAATCTTCATTGGTGGTGTCAATGACATGCTCAATGCAACAATGGTCATTATGCAAATACTCCTTTTCCTTTTGTTTCACAAGCGCTGCTGCTGTTGCTTTTGAAAGTATAGAGTTTCAAGCAGATTTCAAAATTTATTTGGAAACATGAACCCCGAATACTTGTGTCGTTGGACAAATAAACCTGTGAGGCCAGAATGATTTACTGTCCCATTGAGCCGTAGCCTTTGGACTTTTGTTATTCCAGGGGATTGGGTTTTGGACAAAATAAACTTCAGCAGGAGCCACAGGAGTGGGGAGAGGGGGCAAAAGAAAAATAATCAGTGACTTCCGTAGGGCTCATCTTGATACAGATGTGGGGTGGACGGAGAGTCATGGGAAGATTCATACGAGTAGAAAAACAAAAGTGAATCTTTACAAAAGTTTGTTTAGCTGAATATGAATCTTAATTCGGGCTTGGAAGTGACATTCCTCCAGCTAGGGAGATGACAGTGACAGTTGTCACCAATTTCAGACGCGTCAAAATGTGCGGAGGAGGATGAAAGAGATTAAAAAATAGAACGCGTCTTACACCCTTGTTCCTTTCCTATCGTGGGAAAGCGACATTTTAGCTTCTGTCGAAATAACGAAAAAGTTTTTCATAATATTTGGATTCGCCTTGTCCATAAAGTATAGAGATGAATGGAAACTTTGGTACTTTGTGATTTTTCGTCTTCAGTGATTTGGACTTGAGGTCATTAGTCTTTCGTTAAGGGTACTGGCTACACTAAATGAAGCGGAGGAGGCTAGCAGAGGTTTCTGGTCAATTAAACCAAGTCGGGTTTATTCAGCGATGGGATGCAATGGGCTGGACATAATGAATCCATGGAGAGCAGTGGAGAAAGCAAACAAAACAATATTATAAATCTGGAAGACTAACTTAAGCTTAAGTCTTGCTTTATGACCCCCACAAGTTTCGGATTTAGACACACTGGTACATGCACAAGCTTCCGCTGAAATATATGCTTACGCTTAAATCCCAACCCAAACCTTAACTAAAACATACTTCATTTACTTTACCTTAAATCGCTCAGTGTCACTTTCACCTTTGCTTTCACTTCCTTCTTAAATTCAATTGGGTCAAATCCTGTCCGCCAAAGGGACACGCTTTTCACACTGATGAAATCAACGCGTAGCAATTGAATAGGATTTTCACCGTGACCTCCTGCCATCCGCGTGTGCCCTGGAAACTTTAAACCGTTATTTCCACTTGGATGAAGTTCTGACAAAAGGATTGCCCCATTGTCCCAATTCTGAATTCTAAAGTTTTAAAACAGCATATCAGTTCAAGTCATATCTAGATCTCGTGGGGAATTAAGACTTTTGGTCACAAGAGCCCTTTTCCTTTTCGCAAATCCCTTTTATCTCCCCCCTGAATGATGATGGCCGTGGACTTTGGACACTTTAATGAATGTTTTCCCTTTCATTTTCACCCTCATTTTAAAATCTGAATTAACAACCCATTGATTCCGGTAGGATTTCTGCCCGGCTAGACCTGTTCCCGGGTGTTTAATCCCAAGCTCTGCCTCAAGTATGCAAGAGTTTAGGCACTCTAATCTCCCCATGATTTATGCATTTTCATTATTAGAAGAAGATCCAGATTAGAAGGATCAGGAACCCACAGCTTCAGACCAAAAATTACCTGACAACTTTAACCTCCCATTTACAAGATGATCAGCAATGAAAACATTGTCAACTTCGCCACATCCGCAGCTGAAACGAAACGAAACTGCTCATTAATGCGGAAGAACCTAACTGGTTGAATTCATTGTTTTAATAAGGTCTTTGAAAGACAAAAATACAAACGGCGTCCATTTTATAAATAGCACAAAAGCACGGTCTTTGAGTTTAATGGTGGTCTTGCACTTGTAATTGGAAGGATTCATAAAACTGTAGTCATCGATTAAGCTCAATTTCCAAGTACCATGTACTTTACCTCTCTGCAATTTAATGCCGTCAGGTCACGCAAAGAGCATGGAGAAACATTCCAAAGCCATTTTGTGATTCCTAGTTTTATACCGAATTCCATTGTTATTCTACCTTCCTTTAACTACGGTCTAATCAAAGCCTATTGTCTTTCAACATCTGAAGCTAAAATTCCGTTTTTAACACTGGGGTTGAGAACAATGCAAAAATCAGTCGCCTCCGGGACGCTTTTCCCTAAGCGTCTCTCCCTGCTGTAAGAAATCAATGAGCAAATCCAAAATTATTGCCAGTGAGTAGTCCTTATTAAGTGACACATGTCTAGTTCATTTGGTAACGGACATTTCTGGGGAGACGACATACGGTGTAATGGGACCTTGAAAGACTGTCAATTATGTGCTAAGCTCTTTGTGCTGAATTATACACCAGAGTTTTGCGAAGAACATGAGATTTGCAATTGGCACATGGAGATTGGAGATTTTATAGGAAATCGGAGGAAAAATGTCGCCCTTGTAGTGAAGTCAAGCAGCATCTGAAGCAATACTTTCATTTTGAAATGATTTTCAAATTGAAATTTCCAAGGATGGGTTTTGGACCAAATTTTGGTTATCAAATCCCAATATCCAGGGGAGTTTTAATCTGTAAGGAATTTCTGCAATTCTGATTAAATTAGGATATCCTTGTTCTCTGTGAAAATTTTGACACTAAATATTCCTTGTCAGAGGATCATTCTCATAGTTCAACACCTGGATTTATTTTCATTCCATTTCCTACAATAGTGAGTTATGATCTGCCAGCTTTGGATTTGAGACGGAAGATGAGCCGACAGACACAGTAATTAATTAATTCACAGAGAGATGTTCAACTTTATAAAATCCTCACGCAAAGGGATACAGCTATGAAACCGGACTCGCCACGGCTCCTTCACTTTGTTAAATTGTTGTAATCCAAGGAACGCATCTTGACGATCTGACACAATCCTACAGCTTCCTCCTCAGCATGGCTAGATGGAAACAAACAAAGTGACAGACTGCGAGAGAGAAACATCTAAAAGATTTAGAACTTGTTTTCCACAGACGCTTTGTCATCCGTGTCAATTAGCTGAGGTGGAATAATGAAAAGATGAAATCAGCCTCTGATTGTTCCGTAGAATAAAAACGGAGAGACAGACACGCTAATCCCACCTCGGCATTTCAGATTCCTTGACATGCTGATACCAATATTATTAATTCTCTTAAGTGTAATTTAAAGTAACCCGTTCTCAAGATTCTTGCTCACCTCCATTACAATAATTATCGTATCAAAAAACAAAGAAAACGGACATGTATCTATCATAACAGCAGCAGCGGAATTCCTCCGTCAGTTGTGCTAACTGCAATAGTCCAAAGCTGCTTATTATGCACATCCTCCTCGGGTGCAAAATATGTGCAAGGTCGGTCGTACAAACGAGGAGGAATTATGGGTTCCCAAGTATCCTTAATTACAGGTGATACGGCATGTAACACATACATCGAACGAAGCCTCCAAGACATTTAAATCCGGATGGGTGCAAAATGAGTTAAGACAAAAACGATTAGGGAGACGTGTAACAGGACTATTCACTCCCAGGACTCAATTAAAAATCACATCCCAATCAATATTCAACTGACATTGACATGTCCACTTGTTTCTGGTCGGTAGTCTGGCAACTTACAGACGGCAGAAAAAACAATGGACATCTTAACCAGGGGAAGCACAAAAATTTCGAAAGTTTGAAACAATTTTGTGAAACTGAAGTCTAAAATCAATAATAATTGTAGAAAACTCGTTAAAATATTGTAGTGACTTTCAAGTTATGCAAAAAAAAATTCACAAGAGTTGAGACACTTAATGAATACATTTATTCTCTGGTTTTCGGATCGCCTGTCCGTTTTTCGGTCTATGGTGATCACGTTTTGCAGGTAGGTGGATAAATGTTCCAAGCTGCATTTATCCCTGGGTGCTAATGAGCTTCGAAGACATTTTCAGCCTCGCCTTTTGCTAACTAATCCATTAGCTCCTTGAAAGAAAAAAATGAAGCAACACCCCAAAAAGAAGAAGCTTAGCCATAATTTACGTTGATTTTAGTGGTAATGACAAGAATAAGATTGGAAGGTGTGGGTTGAAAAGCCTAATACCAACGAAGGGACTTTGAATTCGAAGGATTCATAACAAGATTTCCAACATAAATTCCAAAATTGTTCAATTCTCAGCCCTTGAGCTAGTTCTATTTGTTTATGGAAAGTCATGGGAATCCTAAGCTTTGGTTTTGCACCTGTCGATATAATTCCATCCAGCAGGTTGTAACAAGCAATTAAGAAAAAGAGCTCAAAGCTCAGTTTCCATTACACTCATTCAGAATTTCTAGACATGCGATGTAAGCGCTGCCAGTTATAAAATGCCAATCTAATGAAGCTCCTCATTAACATATCCTTTATAAAAAGAGGCTTTCACCACTGCCGTCACATCTTCACACCTTCATTATAACCCCCATGTCTTCCTCCCCGTCTTCATGCATTTTGTAATTTAAAGGGAAAAATCCTTAGAAAAAGAATATGTTCAACTCTTCAGAAGCTCCTGCTCCTCTCCTGCTCCTGAATTATTCGATCCAATTAAAAGGGATAACAACGGGAGAACCCGGTTGACTTTTATAATGCTTCAGATTGATTTTTAGGATGATGATAATGCTTTGGTGCAAGGAGCTCCGCTTGCTCTGCTGCTCTTTTCTCCTCCAATGCAATTTAATTGTACATTTTCAGATAAAAGAAGAGTCGCGGAGTGAATTCTTGATGATGGCGCAAGAGGAGACTTCGGGAGATCTTGAAGACAAAAGAAAAGTACTTGAAGAAGAACGAAAAGAAAGCAAAAAAAGAACTTTCTCCTTCTTTCTCTCGCTGCTGCCGAATTGAAGTGGATGTGAAAGTAAAGTACACAAATTTGAACAATTGACGGGAGTCTGATGAGGAAAGCGAAGGAGGCTGTAATCTCATTAACTATTACTACACCCACCTTATAAAAAGAGCTACGCTGGAGCCACCCAGGCATGGCACACTTTCACTCGTCGCGTCTTACTTTGATCATCGCAGAAAGACAATGGGGACATCAATTCAGCTCACCATTCTTCCTACATGGCTTTCTCCGCTAACATCTTTTAGCAAAACTGGGAAATGGATACGCACCAAAAACTTTCTCAAGGTGATGCTAATGGACTCATTTGGAATAAAGAGACAGGCACATACTGTTTGCGTCATTTTTAAAAAATGCTTTGAAAATTTTACTCCCAAACTTTCACAGGAACTCTCCATACTGGTTTACAGAAATAAACATTTCCACCTGCCTGTTTTAACTGGTAATTGGTAATTTTATTTCAAAATTCAAAATATAAATTGTGAACGACATTTCCGTTTGTGCTACAGAACATTCTGGCTGTCTTGAACTCTAGCGTTCCAGGCTTAATCCGAATTCCTCCACCTCCTCGAATAATGGAGATATTCCTGATTGAGTTTATCACTCACATTCTCCTCCTTTCGACATTTTGTTCACTGCTTTCCTTATATAGGTCAGAGGTGAATCCTTTAGTCAATTTTTCCACTTTAGCATCCACTCGATGCTTGTTGTCAAGCTGAGCAATTCCTTGTTGTTGCTCATCTTTTGTTGCCTAGAGGTAAGAAGGCGTCTAGTGAGCATAATAATAGGGATCGATTCATGGATGACGAGATGCACGATTCCATGGATATTTTAAATTGACATTCCCCTTCCAAAAGGATCCCAGAGATCATCATCCCCTAAGTCAAATCCTTCTGCGAAAAAAAATCCTGGTTAGTCTTCATCCTAAGAAGCTTCGGATGGCTGAATCCGTTTGATATTTGGCTTCGAGAATTTATTAATTAGCACTTCAACTCTTTTACATGAAGGAAGGGAGTCATTGCTCTTGACGACGACGACACGTTGTAGTCATCAGGCGACAATGTCATCCACCTGGTGTAGTACTGCTGGAGAATAATGACTCAAATGACTTTTCTGATTCATATTTTTTGAAAAACTGCAACATCAGCTTGGGAAGCATGACCATTACATCAAATTACGCCCGAGTGCTCTCCTCTTCCTTTTTTCTCTTTACCCTTTTTAATTTCAATAGAAATTGTTTGTCTTCTTCTTGAACACTGTGTATTCACTTTGTTCTTCTTTGAATGAAGGAAGCTTGTAAGCACAGGTGAAGCGACAGGTAGTATTCATTTTTGCAGTCTCATCCTCATTCCCATCATCATTATTCTCCAATTTGTTCACATCTCTGGAAATTATTATTATTATTTTCAACACATGACACTAACGAGACAGACGGAGGTATACATGCACAATAAACAACTCAAGCAGGCATTAGTTTAGCAGAGGAATTTCAGTAAAAGATGATGATGGATGCTGAGCTCCGCCTTGCGTTAATCTTAATCAAGGCGCCACCAGTCTGCACGGTGAAAGGGCGGAGAAAGTGAACAGAGAATTTGCATCAATCATCCTCCTTTCGTTGTTGATTTTTTTGTATTTCCACTTTCACTCGGAGCTCTGATGAAAAGCACTTGAGTATGTTGTATTGGGCTCCATTGGCTTTAACTGCTCTCTGTACCAGTACAGCAGTTGAATGGGGAAATGTTGAATACGTGGGAGAAAAATCTCCAAAAGGAAATCGATGTCGGCACAGGGCAGAAGAGAGGATCCATCGATCCCTGGAAAAAGGACTTTCCAAAGTCCCCAATAGCCTCCATTGGACTTTCTCCATGAAATACCATCCCCACTGGCCCCACTTCAAAAACACGGAATTCCAATTCTGTGGCAGATTCAGTACCAGTAGAATAAGGAAATTCCTCCAGCGTAGCATTCTGCATACTCCCTTTCCTTCCTATGCGTCATCAACAAGAGACAAATCGGCTCATTATTTTCTGGACAAACAAGTCAGCGGGAAAAAATCAAAAGGACTGGATGTAAATAGGAGCAGACAAATAGAAAAATCCCGAAGCTCCGAGAGAGAAGAAAGTTGGAATTGAATTTGCGAACGTGGCGGTGGGATGAGGATGGAGGATGTAAAGCTTTCACTTATGATCTCCTTCCCTCGGATGGATGATGTGGAGGATTTCAAAGTAAATTTTTCTCCTTTGATTCCAGCAATTGCAAATATCTCGGAGGCCTTTGAGTTCTTGATCTCTCTGTTTGCAAAAAAAAGAATGAAAGGAAAGTATTCCCCTTTGATATGTGGAGGTCTAACTGCCTTCCACTTTCACTCACGCGGATGTCAAGTATACACTTTCTCAAACAACCAATAACTCTCCATTCCTAATTCCATTCATTACAAAAATTAACCAGAGTGGGAGGGAAACTACATTACAACTAACTATACATTAATTTCCGATCTCTCCTCGAAAACTTTCACTCGGGTGACCTGTAAGTTAAAAAGAAAACCAAAATATGAATAAAATGGATCAAAGATTTCATTATTAAAGTAGAGTATAAAGTAAAGAAAAAGCATTAAAAAGACGTTAATCAGTCACACGCCAATCACAAAAATCAACTGCTGACAACCAATGTTAATCGACAAATTAAGTTTTGGTCGTTGCGTAGTTCTTAGTATTAAAATTTGGGCTTTTAAATCCGCTTTCAAACTTGTAATTTTCGCTAGCTACAGAAAACGTAGAAATTGCTGAAGACAGCGGGTTTGTAGCCAAGTATTTTGGAAAGCCTTAAGGATCCATTTAGCGGGTAACTGATGCTGCTCACCAGACCGCATCACCACAGATGCCTTTTCCCCGAAATCCTCAGTCAAAAGGAACCCAGTCATCCAAAACGACGAGTCCCAAGAAGTCATTTGTGCTCCTTTTATAACAAAACTTGGACGTTATAAGGCTATAAGCAGCAACTCGCATTCAAGCGACACGACAACGGTCGTCGTATAGCCACATAGTGGCAAATGACCGGTGCTGCTTCACTATACTAATCCTTACGAAAAATGAAAAAGACAATTTTCAAGGATTCCTCCTATAGAATCCTAAAGAACCGATTTCGGACACTTGCCTCTCGAACTTTTGTCAAGGAGTCAACAGACTCCAACTTTCAATTTGTTGCTGTTCCTTTTCTCAACTATAGATTCCATTGTATTGCATTGAGGTAGAGACTCGGTGATAATGGCCGAGGTTGTTCCTCCTTTGAATGATGAAGAAACGCGTAGGAAAATATTGTGGTTTCTGTATTATTATTATTAACGGAAGACCACAGCACCACCACACCGTCATTCTGGCCTTCACGGGACCCGCCTTCTTCCTCTTCAGTCGTGATGGACGAAGACATTCATTTGAATCCTGGACGGATAAAGACAGTACTTATCATCAATTGTCTCTTTTTCTTTGTTTTTCAGGTACATGTGAATACAAGGCTGTTGCTCATAAGACAATTTTATAAGACACAAACAGCGTCTCTAACGCATCTGTTGCTTTACGCAATCCACTTGGAATTCTCTTACACACACACCTTTTGTAATCATATGAAGATTATGGGTTTCAGCCAAAGGAATTGAAGTCTCATGGGCCCTGTAAATGCGTTATAAGATATAGGATTAGGATTTGTATAGTAAAAGAAGGGAAATGTCAACTTGACGTGTACTCATGGAGTTTAAAATCTTGGAATGATTTTTTTTATTGCAGCATGGGAGAAAGTTGAAACATGGAGTGGCGTTATTGCCCCACTTTTCCTAGAGCAAAGAATTTATTTTTAATTTTGAAAAAATATATTTTTTGTTGTTTAGTTTTTCTCCAGTTTTACAAGGAATTCGGCTTCACATTTCTCCTGACTGGAAAGTTTTCTCTTTAGCTTTCTCTTTCCCTTCAGAGAAAGAATTCAAGGCAATCAAAAACGAAATGCTTTTCACTTTCACCATAAAAGTTCCTTTCAATTTCATTTCACTTTCACCACTACCACGAAAGTTGACTACAGGGATACCGTTGAATCCACAAGCACAATGGATTCCACATGGATTTCAACAGCTCCTTTTTTATATGAAAAGAAGTTATTGAATTCCTCGCACCTGTTTGATGTCTCATAAAATTGTCTCCATTAGGAAATAAACATGTTCAGCCCTTTCCTTTCCCTGTCACTTTCACTTTTCATTTTGGACAAAGTTCATTGTCCAACCAGCTGTCCATTGTTAGGAAAAATAGAAAGAGACACACGCCTGTCTTATTGCAGGACACAACGGCCAGTCGGCAAACTCCCTTTTATGAAATTCAGGACATCGTTCTGCTTCAGATTCGACGGCAGTCACATCCATTAGAAATTATGTTTTGGGAACGTTTATTTTCTAGTAATAGTTTCTAAGTTACAATTGGATGGAATAAATGTGATTGTCATTGGTTCCTGTAAGAATGTAAATGCGTTGAAGATGCTTGACGTACTGGACCACTGGGGAATAAACGCTCTTCCCGAAAGTGCTGACGTCGTACTCTTCCAACCTATTGGTGATCGTGTCGAAACGAAAGAGACGGAAGTCGTCATTACCCGGGGTGTTAATAGCGCCACCGCCGACGATGTAAATGTACGAGTCCACTGTGACTGCTTTTGCATAAGCCCATGGCTCCATTTTCCCGACAACAGTGAGCTCTTCAGTCCTAGGATTGTATTTGTAAATGTCCGTTTCGTTGATAAAGTTGCCACCAAAGGTGTACAAAGAGCCACGAGCCCAGGCAGTCGCTGGACCTTCAAGAGTAACCGGGAGCTCCTTCACGACTGTGACGGTCTTCGACCTCGGGTCATACTTGCTAATGTCCTTGACAGGGATCCAGATCAGCCTGTCCCCAGCGGTGTAGCCACCGGTGAGGTAGATATTTCCGTTCCCATCAGAAGTTGCGCCGTGGTATGCCCGGGGAGCAGGGAGGTCATCGACGGCAATCGGCTCCACATAGTTTTCAGCATTCAACCACAAAATGGTTGACAGGAACTTTTCCTTGTTATCGTTGGAACGGTCTTTGTTCACTCCGCCAAGGAGGTAGTAGTGGCCATACTCCTCACCTTCGGCAGCGGCACCGGCATAGACGTTTGATTCCAAGTGACCTACCGCTGTCACTTCTTCAGTGGCAAGGTCGTACTTGAGAATTGTAGTCCAGTCTTCAGATTCATCGTAAAGCCCTCCACCTACGACGAAGATGGCGTTCTCCCTTTCGTCATAGTAGCCAGTCGCTGACCTTAGACTTTCAGGCAATTGTCCACGTCGCTGGGTTACTTTTACCTGAGCAAGGACGCTCTGTGCAAGTAGCAGGCATACAATTGCTTTGCAAATCATGTTGCTTGGAAGGCTTGGAAGGCTATTCGAACTGTAATCAATGTAGGGCAAAGTATTGCTTTTTAAAGGACTCAGTCGAGGGATATTCACTTGAGAGATTAGTTTTTCCGCTGATAATGTTAGCAGTTAATTGGAATTGTAACTGTAATCAGCCACTAAATGTCCATTAAAAGGACACGCAAAGAGCATTCATTTTTCAATCGCTGTTCATAGTAATAATGCGTGCTCGAATTCACAAGGGAGTATAACAGCACTCATTAATTTGGACCATGTCACCATCAATTTGAAGTGGGCGATAATGTCAGCTTTTTATCATGACAAATGAAATGGTGAAAATGATTTAGTGTACTTTGCAATTCTCGTGTTTTAATCGTGTTAATTAATGAAAAATCAACATTGTTTTCAAGCCCATAAATCCCTATTTCCTAATAATTGCTGTTAAACTCAAGTATGCCGTATGAGTTGAAGCCACGATTTCTATCCGTGGTTTCTCCACGGTTTTAAAAGCTGGATTTTTATCCCATGTATGGGAATGTCCAGACCTTTCAAGTAGCGCTTAGTTTTAGATTTAGACGACATTTCCTGGCAACGGAGAAAGTTGACAGGCGGGTGTGGTATGGTGGTGAGTTAGCAGTTTTTAACGACAAAACTGCTGAGGGTGTGTGATCTGGTCGATAGATTTCATTTTCTCGCCATTTCCATTCCCCTCCTTAGGATGACAGGGGAAAGTTCGAATAATGTAAATTGTGACTTTTCCCATTTATTTTCTCAGCTTTGGCTTCACTTGAGGCCTTTGGTTGTTGTGTTGTTGTTGCTTCTTGGGAAATGCCTCGGCCCTCACAGTGGGATGTTGATGCATTTCTGTCACCCGGATTCTAATGTCACCGACTCAGTCTAAGCTCTTATAACCCGCACCAGAAAATATCTTTCCACATCCATCTTGCTTTCTTGCTTTTTTGGGAGCACACACTTCATGTAACGCCAGTCGCTTGATGGAGAATCTACGACCAGTGAGCAGGGTAAGCAGAAAAACAGAGTACAAGCTGTCGTGTCATTGTGACAAATGTTCAAAGTTCAGGCACCAAAACTCAGATTGAGAAAAACGGAGCAATTTCTTTTCTTCTAGAGAGAGCTGACTTTCCTTTTTGCAAAAAAAAGCTTTTTTTTTACCAATCCAAGCTCAGCGGAAATGCAACCGCTGAGAAAGTTAAGCGCTTGTTCACCGGAAGCTAAAAAGAGGTTCAACTCAATTTCGCAAGTTAGCAATTCCGCCTGTCTGGCTTGTTTCTGCTGCATTGCTTTCTTCTGGTCTGGAGATTTCCTTTCATGGTCATTTACCTTCCTTGTCACTGACATGTGAAGGACATGCCCAGAAGAGAGCCCTCAGAGAACCCACACATTAGATGCATTGGTCTTTCTTAATTTAGAAAGAACAAACGTTTTCCCTTCTGCATTTCATCTGTGGATGACACGGAGAATTCCTTTGTGTGTGACGAACGTATAAAAGCTTTCTTTCATGCTTCAACCACATATAAATAAATGTAAGGGGGTTATACAAGGGAATTGCCTTTCTCCTCCAGCTAAAAGTGAAAGCCACCGAGTTCCTGACATGAGACTACTTTTAACGAGGAAAACCCTCAGGGGCTTATAAAAGGGAACCTGGAAATACCACCACCATTATTTCCTCGGTTTCCGTTTCATCTTTTATACGAAAGCCTTACGTAGACATAACTAGCTTGCTTATTCCCATCCGTATAGCAAAATTATTAGCTCCTTCTGACTTTCTCCACACAACCAGGGACACAGAATTGCTCACCAGCCTTTAACAAAATTCTAGTTCACACAAGATTTCTCTTAGATTGGGTGATGGCGACCCGGTTGTAGAGGTTATTCCTTCTACCGTTCATTAAGATGAATACTCATGATGCCCAGACTAATTTGGTTGTCACCTCCAGCGGAAACCTAAATTGAAACAAAGGAGTCCCAGGAATTAATGCCTGGAATTAAACGACAGAGAGAACTTTCATCCAGAACTTGGTGGTGGTGGCCCTTATAAACGATTCCCATAAGTTTCCTTTTGTCTAGGATGCAAAACCAAAGCGATGATTCTGCCAATTGGAGAAAGGTAGATTCACGATTCCTTTTTAGCACCCCATTGAACTCAGATATTCTCTGAGGCTAATTTCTCCAGAAGAGATTCCCGTGTGTCATAATATCCTCATTAAATATCATCTTCTGCAATTCCAAATGCCAAGAGCATCTCCACCCACGGGCTGAACCCAAAAGATCCATTTAATTTAATTTCACAGGAGTTTAACTTCCACACAGGAATTGGAAATTACGACGTTTTCTTCAGTTTAAAACGCTGAACGATGAAACCTCCTTTTTGCAGTTCAGAGCCCTTAATGAGGGACACTTGGAAATGATGGAAGGCAGGATTAGCATTTGCTAAGAAACAAAAACTGGACAACTTGTATTCCAACCGGGTCAATCTCAAAATATTTTAGTGGCGTTTGAGAGTTCCAGAAACTTTTGTTTAAATCGTGTGGACTTTTATATGATTTTTTCCACCTTGCATTTTGGTATTTTGTGTGTGCTGCATCTGTCATGGAGAGACAACAATGGCTCCCTTCCTTTCAGGAGGGACTGCTAATAATCATTGGATTCAGGACTGTCACCCGAGACCCTCGGAAACCCCATATAGGAATGAAAGAATCCAGGCGACATCGTCGTCTCCTCCAAAAGAAGAACTTAAGCATTGACAAACAATCGAAAAGTGGTGAATGAGACAAGCCCAGGGTCGACACAATAGAAGCAAGGGGACCTTGGCAAAGGCTCTGTTGATGTGACACAATACTCTTAGACAACAATGCAATTACAACATGCCCTTATTCTCAAGAACTGACATTGGAGGAAGGTCCCTGTCCTTAAAATTAAATCCATCTAATCCCCAGTTTAGAAGAAGAAGGGAAGTCGCCTTCCTTCTTCAGTATTATAAATCCAATCCGATTTCATTATTTCAACACAGGGGAAATATTTTGGAAGTTTAGCATGTGGCTTTAGTCGAGAGAATGCTGTAATTGACATAATAAGGTAGCCATCTAATGCCTCAACAGTAGCTCCAAAGGCTCCGTCAAACATGGATATTTAATACTTCTGGAAGGAATAAAAAGTCTTTAAGCACAGGGGCTCTTTTTCATGCTTCTGTAATGTGTCAGATTCTGGAAGAAGATATGCTGCATGCAAGGAACGCACTGATCTCATTATAATTTGGGATCACATAAAGAAAATAGAGAGATAAGTATATACTAGAAGTAAAAGGGATCCAGTTTAAGAGGAATTAAGGTCTAATTGGCCTAAGGATGAGTGCCCTGTCAAGGGTCAAGGGGTTGAAAATTGGCAACAATTAACAAACTTATTACAAAGGTTGGCATCCGATTAGGCAGAAGCGTTGCAGAACTCAAGTATCCAGACATTTCCAGAAGTGTTTATGAATTTTCCAGTCAAATTAACTTTTGAAATGCTTGATGCATTTTTCCGGAATTTTCATTTTGTGCAGCATGCAGCAGGGTGATCTTGACATAAGGGGGAGATCAAATATCAGTCTCCACACGCCTGCATTTCTGAATTTGGAATTCATTTTATAGCCTACTCCCAGACACCGTGGCGGTGTTTGATTCCCTCCTGTCAAACCAGGATGCACATTGAAGTTATTACAATTACATTTGCAACAGTCAGCTACTAGGGAAATGTGAATGTATTTTCAATTCGTCATTCCCTGACTTTCACCCTCCCTGTCCGTCTGTTCCACTGCCATTTTTCATTTTATAGGACCACATTTTTTAGCTTAGGGAAGGGACGACGGACTTTGCATTGCTTACAATGTCTACTCCACCGAGCCTCGGTCCATTAATGCTAATGATTGTAATCTGCGTAGACGCATTTATATTTTTTATGTCGGGGCATCAGTCACGCACCGATTGCTTCCCCATTATCCCCTCCTCCTATGGACCCCTGTCCACTCTGTTTTGACAAATTGCTCGAAATTGATTCGTTCTCCAGATCCAGGTACACCAAGATGCGATGAAAGACACACAGATCCTCTCTTCATCATTTCTTTGAAATGAGGGACCATATCAGAAGGAAGCGATCGGTTCCATTCCTCTTCCGAAAGTAACTCTTGATGAGCTCACATACGAGATTAGGCTTACGGCCTCCATTTTTCATAATCCGTATTGATCTCTAATTTTTACGAAAGGTCATAGGCTCTTTTGTGTCATGATACCAAGTACCCATGAATCATCAGTGTCTCATAAATGATTCGCTAGGATGAATCCTAGCCAAGCTTAAATTCAACTTGCCTAAAATTGCCTTTGAGTAAGCATCCTTTCTGAACTCCCTGCTTGGATTATTTTGCGATAAATATTAACTATACGACGAGGGTTCCTGGGCGAGTGAACCACAATTTGATAATGAAAATACTGCCGTGCTCCCCATGTTGTTGCTGGTGAATCCGGTGTGGTCCTTAGGAATGGATGAGCCCGAAACACCAAAGATCCGGTTTCAACTTTCACCCTTCATCCCAAGAGAAAGTCTTCAAAGGCCTTTGTTCCATTTGAACAGAGACGCATAACCAGATCAAAATTTCGAGTGTCTGAAGGCCCTTGTCTTTGTATTCCCGGGTAGCTCTTGTTGTGGCGTTTGGAAAAGTGAATTAATAATCGAGTCCGCATGGGGGATTCATCTTCTCACGGAATCATCTTTCTAAACTCTGTGTGTGTGTGGAAAAGTTATTATTAACGAAACCTCCCTATATCATTGTAAATCCTTCCAAAGAAAAAACAATTGTTTTGGGATGCGTTGTGTTCCAAAGGTCAACTGCAAAGTCAAAGGGATGAATCAGTCGGTGGTGGTGGTAATGGAAGGGACGTTTCTTTTTTCCCCTTCAGCCTTCACACGTTTCTCTTCTTTTAATGACCAGGGCGAGAAATCCGGGCTTTAATACCTCAGTACACACACGTATACGGAAAGACAGTCGGTGGTGGTGGTAGTGGAAGGGACGTTTCTTTTTTCCCCTTCAGCCTTCACACGTTTCTCTTCTTTTAATGACCAGGGCGAGAAATCCGGGCTTTAATACCTCAGTACACACACGTATACGGAAAGAATAAAAATAAATCTAAAAAGAAGCGGATGAGCGGAAGGGAGCTGTAGGATTAGAAGACTCCTCGAAGAAGGAAATGGGGAAAGCCCGATCCTGGTGGAAGAAGAAAGGTACACTTTCCCTCCCACGCAGTTCCAATCTCCTTGTTAAACGTGGAAAAATACTTTCTGGAAATCATGGTGGTGGCTCCAGTTCTGTAGAGATCATTTTGGAAGTTCCACTTTGTAACAAGGAGCCATTACTTTATTTTATACCCCATATGGGCAATAGCCCCAGACCCAATTAAACCAGCCTCGGCCAAAGACGCTTTTTGGCAAAGATAAAAAAGAAAGTGATCTTCACACTTTCCCTGGCGAGGAGCGTCACCGTCAATGTGAGAAGGAAACGATAATATTTCCTTTTCCTTTGTAAAGACAATGGAGGAGAGAGTAGAGTGGGTGGATCATCAGGACGTTTTGGCGTGTCATGTAACTCCTGCTACTCCGGTTGACACGACACGTGGGACCTTCCAAGTTCAACTTTGACTTGGATTTGCTCCCCTGGAAAATAAGTTCAACGAAACCCCCTACCCTAGATGGGGAAATCAATAGCAAGCGGTTAAAGCTGTCAAGTTGGATTTTTCTTCTGGCTAAACTTTCTCCCTGTAAGCGACTAGGGGAGGAGAAAGTCAGAGGCAGATCAATGGGCCAATGTGTCACCTGCTCAGAGTTATTGAGTGATTAAAATGAGAACAAAAGGCCACGGCTGCTGCTTAAGAATTTCATTCTCTTATTCGATTTTTTAACTTTTGTGTTCCTGATTAACCTCTAATGTTATGATGGCAGACATCCAATTTATCATATCACACGAGAGGCTTGCTAATGCTGGAGGCAGACCAAGACACGACATCTGACATGACACATTACATTATGAGAATTAACAGGATTTCACCGCTGTGCATGCACTCGAACAAGGAAATCAACACGGAATTCATCATCCCAGAAGAGGGATGAAGGGGAATATTCATCTTTCCTATTTTAAAATTCACGCAGTGTGGTCATTCATCTTCCCATTTTTCATCTTCCTTTACTCATCCATTATTCCTCACTTTTCGCATAATCCAGGAACACAGGAAACACGAGGAGTTACAGGATTGCTGATCTGCGCAGATTTTGGCAAACAAACTGTGGAACCGGGGTAAGGTTGCGTAAGAATGACGCCGACAACAAAAAAAGTCAAACTTTCCTAGCCTACTAGTAGTACACATTTCAGTTTAGCCTGATACGAGAAGCGAATAATTTTCTTGCCAAAGATAAATGAATGCATTATACTTTAGATCTTGGACGATGGTTTTATTTTGTATCCTTGTGTGCGGTTGTCTCCGTCCTTGGTTTTGGTTTCAGATTGTAATAAGAAACTTTGTTGTTTGGTCTGTTTGTTGAAATTGCATCCTGCAGAATCATCTCTCTTTGGAATTGAAAGTATGCTTATGGTTGCTGTTGGCTGAAATGTCGTCGCTGGAACTTCTAGCTTTCCTCACCATTATGGGAGGAATGTATCAGTTACCATTAAGGACTATTCCCTTCATCCGCCATGGCCGAGGGAAAAAGCTGTCTAGTTAGTTTAACTTGGACAGAGTCCGAGAAACTGGACTTTCTGGCTGGACCTAATGGCAGAGAGGAGGAGGAAAGAAAAGAATCCTTTTTTCTGGAAGGTAATATCATTAAATTCAATGGGTCCAGATTGTTCTTCTCTCCAAATAAAAAAAGAAGTGAACTAAACTGATAGCCCCAGTTTTTCTGCCCTTTCTTTCCTTCCATCATCCCACATAATAAACTTTTTCTCAGCGCAAGAGTAATCTGGGACACACAGTTAAGGCACAAAGATTCCCACAGACCCAAAGTCTCAATGCCATTAAGTCCAAGCATTATTCCAAGTCAAAAATCAAAATGAAACAGAAAATCAATTAAGCTCAAGCGTAACAAAAGTTAACAAGTAGGGTAGGTTTTTCGCAATTTTGCAATTTTTATTAGCAATCCTAATCTCAATAATTTGCCAAAGTAGGTTACACTCCGCTCAGATTTTTAGAAAAGCAGACTCAAGAGGCTTATAATCAATTTAGTTTTGAAAAATTATGAAGCCTTGTCTGCCTCTGTTTTAGTTCTGGAGTTCCAATTTAAGAAAAATTAAAACGTGTTTTCTAATGTCATTTGTAAGCAGATAATTGGCCCGATTGAAGACCAACGGGGTAGTTTTTTTCTTCTTCTAAAAATCCCAATTTCCTCTGTAGTATAATCTTACTCCCTTTTTAACACACTAAAAAGCTCCAACACGAAGACGTGATTTTTGTAATTTCCAAAGCGTATCCAGCCCCTTGTTCTTATTAGTAGGAATGAATTAGGACCAGAGTCTTGAGTTGAATAAATAAAAACAAAAGAGGGGAGAACTGTGTAATGATATTTTTGAATAGAACTGGAACTGACTTTTCCCTTGTGTTTAAGCTGGAAGGGAGGTGTTTGGAAATACACGAAGAATATGGAAGGGGCTCATTTCCATCGACTAATGCCTTTGTGTGTGAAAACTCCAAAGGTTCAAGTGGACGGGGAAAAAAGGAAGGGATGTGAATAATAATTATAATTATAAACTAGGTGGAAACTACTAATTATATTTTACGAGCTGTTACGACTCTGCTCATTTGCTCAGCTCAAAATAAATCCTATGCTTTTTTTAACCTTAAAAACACAAAGGTCAGAAACAAGTGAATAATTAATTTCCAAACAATACCAGCAATCTAGTCAAGTTAATTTTTAGGGAGTAGAAATTTTACAAAAATTTGGACGGCGTTAAAATCCTTTCCAAGGACTTTCTCTTTGGGTGAAAGTCGAAAAGCTAAAAGCAGGCCTTCATATTTTATTGTAATCTTTTCCCAAAAGGTATTAATTACGAGAATTGTTTATTACTTTTTTAGCTCATTTTTTAGCACCCAAGTGCCTATGTAATTTTGATTCTTTTATCGTCTGTTGCTCAAATAAGGCTTTTCTTAATGCCTGCCTGCAATGTCCGTTTTCGGAGTCTTGCTCTCTGTTATCATCATTATTGAGAATCGCACGCTGAATTCGGATTTGATCTTCGTTGATGGAGGATTGCTCTATTCATTATCACCCTATGAAGGTGTGTGAGCACAAGGGTGGACTTATAAATTAAATAAAATGCACGTTATCTTAAATTGGTGCTTGGAGATTTCAGTGGTTTCAGGCCTTATAAGTCAAGTCAGAAGAAGGTGAGGTTTTTCTCACATTATCAAATTGAGGTTGAAAGTGTCGAGCAATTCTCGATCCTCGACACTTTAGAATCGACTGTGATCATTAGTGCTCGACCGTTGTTGCTTTACGGAATGTTGGGCTGCGTCGGGTCAATTTATAAAGCTGGATTTTAATGTTTCCAATCTCTCTCTGCATAAGAGATGATTGTTAGTTGGTTTGGTAATGTGCTTACTCCCTGCTGTGGGATGTAAGCGCTAAGCCATTTAACAAACGAAGTCCACAGTGACTCTGGGTGGAGCCCTTTTGATTCTCTTTCCGCTTCAGAATCAAGTGAATTATGAATGAAATTCTGAATAATCCTTCTTCCTGTCTACTCCATCAGAAATTAATGGGGAAGCTTCTCCTTTCAAAAATAATTGCAGTATACAATCAACTTGGGATCGCAGAGTTGTTCCAGAAAGGCAAAGGATGAGGTCCAACTTTCTCCATGCTTTCTGATTGTCTGAAGTGTCGCTGATTTCCATTTTAATGTCGTCCACGAGTCCCTTGTGGTGACAAGGAGATTGAAGGGAAATTGGCCTCATCCCCAATCCATCATTGGAGCCGACAGACCCTTCGGCTTCCAAAGGTGCGGAACAACTTCACTCTAAACCTGACTCCGACAGTCGACAAATTATGAAACAATGGATTGCATCCAAGTCCAGAGTCAATTCATCTCCGAGCTTCATTTCAACATCCCACAAGTCGTTATCATTTTTTTTATTCTTGCTTCCCCTCCAGCTTCAAAATCCAGTTGAAAAGTCAAGTTCATGGTCGACCTTTTATGGTCATCATCCAGAGAATCTCCAAAGGCTTTCTTATACGCACAATGCGGACGCGCGGGGAGAGACAGACAGGCTGAATGCGATAAGCGCGCATCCAGGGTCTTAGCTACTTGGCCATATTACTAATAACATTCAAAATCAATCGACTCCCGTCCCGTAGGCTTTCCTGTCAAATTCCACCAAACCTCCTTGTTAGCCAAGGGAAAAAACAATTGTAATATATTTCGACAAACAACATTTTATAACATTGAATTTCTTCCTTCTTCTCGCCGTCAGTGATTAGATATGAGGATGGGAACTTTATTTTTATGGACAAATCTCCGCCTTCATTTTCTCACATCGTCTCCACCTTCGCCAAGTGCGGGTCTTCTTGACCACTTTCTCCATTGACTTATGTCCCGTCTAATAGGGAATCTGCATCTCCCCACAAATCTCAAAGAATGGACGTAGCGTGCATACCAAAGCACCCAAGAAATGTTCGTGCAAGGAAATTAGCAAGATCGATATGTTGCTGAACGAAGTGTAATTTATGACAAAGGTCGAAAAGAAGGAGGAGGTTTCCTGAAGTTGTGAAGTGGTGAGGGTTTAGCTTTGCTTCTTCGTAAGAAGCTGCGATGGAATTCATCATCGAAGGAATTCTTTTAAGGGACTAGGAGTGGTGTGTTGTGTGGTGGAGACTGTACTTGTCTGGCCACAGACCCTGACATGATAATGGCCAAACAAGAAGACTGAGGAACGAAAAGGTTTGAAGCTGTAATCATCCGATCATTAATTTCTTTTGGCATGCTCTCATCTTCTTCCCATCCATCCTTCCCTTGTCTCGTCTCGAGGAAACGAAAAGGAAGAAGGCTAGGCTCTGTCAGCCTCAACTCGAGTCACACTGAACTCACTTCAATTTCCATAATGTAATGTGTACTGAATGTAATACCAAGCGGGACTGTTGGAAAATGAAACGTCGGGGAAGATTGACTGGATCTTTTTAAAAAGATTTAATATCCAAGAGCAGAGCAATAAGTTCGGAACACAGAGGATCAGGAACACAAGGGAATTTCCTCATCTTCTTTCTCCCAGGAGGCGGATGATGATGCGGCCAGGGATGCTGGATAAATGGAAAATAATGCACACACGCAGATATAACCAAGAGAGATGGTTTAAATTCATCATGTTCCAGCAGAGAGTCATGTGCCAGGCTCTTGTTATCCACACTGACATCCTGCCAGTCTACATTACACACGTCGTTGGAACCCTCACGGTTCTAAAGGCTCCACACTGAAGGTCATGTGTCAAGAGCGAATTCAGTCAAGGTCGTGACAGCCAAGTTTCGTACGCGATGACGGGCTTAAATGTATACTACTAAAATCTAGAATTTATACGATGGGATGACCTCGACAATCAAGCACGGTTATCAAGCAAATTATTTTTAATAATCTTTGGTCCATCTTTGACATAATCGAGTCCAATATTTTCATTCAACCACTGATGCGTTTTGAATAAAAGAAGAAAACCAAGGTGGCTTGATTAAGCCGATGGAAATCCGGAAGATTCTGATCTGATATTCAAAAGCAAGATTCTAGGGGAAGAAGGGAAAGAGAAAGTCCAGTGGCGTCGAGTGAAAGCAAAAGCCGTCACTGGTGAAAACAAGGGTTTGTACGATTTCCATTTCGCGGTGGGCGAACGGCAGAATTCCTAGAGTAAAAGTAGTGATCTCCGCAGTGTTGGATTCAGCGCTATTATTCCGCAGTAAACTGGAAAACTATTGCTGAATTCCATACATATTATATTGCACTTTGTTCATCTTGTGTTCGGGTCCGGTACTTTTTCCTCTAGCGCTTCTAGCAAAAAGCACTTCGCTGCCGCTGTTTCTGGATCTTTATGATTTTCCAAGTTTTGGGTCATAAAACTATCATTCCAACTTTCTCCTGAATTTCGTCATCATCGGAAGCAAAAGGCGGTGCTCACCGCCCTGATTATTTTCCCTACTTTTTATAACTTTCCTCCGAGAGAATTCCCATTGTCCCGGATTCCTGATCAACTTCCTCCCATTTGGTTCCGGTTGATTAAAATATTCACCAGAAATTACTATCTCAAAATTGCAATCTCTCTGGAAAGCCGTTGCTGGGAAAGAATGTGGCCAAAATCACACAGAAGCAACAACAGCGTCATTCCCTGTCGGATAATCAACTCCTTGGCTCATTTCCCTTAACTGGAAAATTGGTGATGGTGTGAACAATGGGGAAAAAAGGAAGTGGGAAATCAGTGTCAGTAGAGCTGTGTCTGGGGACATGGAAAATAGACCAGGGAATCTGAACTGAGGATCCATAATGTTATTATCCCGGAATATGCCAAATCATAATAAACTTTATGTCATGCTGTAGTAATCATGTCTTGGTACAAAATTTCACACTTGAGTCACACACACACACTTCTTTTGTTATGAAGAAAAGATAATGGCTCATCCCGAACTTGTTCTTTTTGAATTGTGTTGGGGAAATAGTGTGCAATTTTGAAATGGTTTACGATGTACTTCAGTTCCAGAGTGAGACACACACGAGTAAACTTTAATGCAAACCCAACAGAAGAATAGGCAAGGATGGCTACATGGGCTTTATTGGCAGAGAAAGTTATTCCATGCCAAACAAGTGGAGAAAGAAGGGCAGTAAGTTCCTCAATAACAACCGAGACTTATGAGAACTAATTCAGCACAAAAAAAAAAGAAAATGGTTCCAAATACATAGGGCCGAAGCTGGAGAACTAAAACCTCTTCAGAAGGAACATGGAAATAAATAGACCAATGGTCAGTCTTCTGTAATGAGCCATTTGCAGTGTAATTTTTTTTAGAATGTAGGGAGTCCATTCCGCCTAGATTTTTAAGCTAAGATTCTCAAGAAAGTACAATAATTTCCTCAAGTTGCAAGTTCAGGGATTGTATTTAGACGATGAATTTACAATTTTGAGTTTTTCAGTAGCCAAATTTCTTCAATTTTTATTTTTCGTTTCATACCTTCATATGCCATGGACACTTGGCCCCTTTTTCTTCCTGAAATAAGCTTCTCATCCTCTCAGATTCCAAGGCTAGATTTCAAAAACGAGATTTGTACGTTTCCCATGCCCTATTGAATAAAGATACTCCAAATAGATAAGATTCGGATCCGTTTCCATTTCATCTTCCGTCTCCATTTCACCTTCCGATCCTTATAACCCGCGATGAAGCAAATTTAGCAGACCTGATTTTAAGCAAACAATGCAAATCTTAATCTTCATTGTGACATTTCTCACACTTCAGGAATGAACCTAACCTTCTAATCTGGTTCCGATATGCAAAAGCCTGTGCTTTCTCTGCATGTGTCATCACCGTCAACTTTCCCTTTTGGAGAAAGCCTGTCTCTGCTTGGTTGTGGAGATAAGGACTTTGGAATGATGATGCAAATGCAATTACTTCATCCACCTTCCCCGCAAGTGTAATCGTAAAAGTTTAATAGAAGCGTATTAAGGAGGAAATGTAGCGGATGAGGATTATGCTCCTCGTAATAACTAAATTCAATCTCCAGACTTTTTCCATGCAGAGACTTTCTCCCGTAGCCAAGTCAAGGGGAGATTCGATTAAGGCCAAAGTGCATAATTTGCATTGGAGGCGACATTTGGGATGTCGCTGGTTCCTACTCTTAAACCACACGTACCCTTGTCATCTTCCTAATGCCCTTAATAGTTTCATCTACACTGGAAGAAACGAAGGATATAAAAGTATACGCTGTACACAATGAATACATATTCTCTCTCTCCGGGGATTTCACGACTGCAATTTCGGGGTTATGCCAGGGTATAAGTTTCCTTTACGACTCAAGGTATTTATGAAATAGGATTTCACAAATTAGTTAACCTTCCTGGAAAACAAAACACGGGGGCATGTCCAATTTATTAGTACTACGCTGAAACTTTTTGTAGCCTTTTGCTTACTAGTAAAAGATACAAAGATAGGCCTACCATTCCTTGGTTTTATTTCGAAATTGTGGAAGATTTTTTATGACCTCTCATGATTACTTTTTTTTACAGACACACACACGGGGAGCACGGAGGAATGGCGGAGTTCCCGGTTTCCGCCTTCATCTTGTATTTTAACTACAGTCACGTTATGTTAATTAATCCCCGCTTGATTCCCCTCTTCACACAACGGTGTCATTAAAAATGAAATTATCAGTTCAGCCGGAAATGAGAAAACGAGCTCATCCTCCTCATTACACCATATAGTAGGGATGGTTAAATCCACCATTTTAATTTCTCTAGTTATATGCAATAGCTTAATTTATCAGTCGACAGAGCTCAAGTGCTCGGAACTTAACAAAAAGAATTAGCGAGAAACGAATAAGTTAGAACAGTTTTTCACGTTAAAATAATAATGCGTCGTTTGTTTTGTAAAATACGATTGTAAAATACGTAAAGAATTTTTAATTGTAGTACGTTGAAGGGGGCGTGGTTGAGTGATAGACGTAGCAGGAATGAGTCTCCTCCCCGTGATGATCACCTACGAGAAGAGACGAGGAAGTTTCATAAGGGTCAAATGTCAATGGGTCTTGGTAAAGGGGTGCTTGATGAGGCGGGATTAATTGTCATCCCCACATCACCGGTGCAGGGGGCGGAGGTCGCCTTGGAGTTGGGAATGGAGGTGGAGGTCGATTTGGAGGAGGGAATGGAGGTGCATACAAAGGAACTGAGACAGAGCCACTATTCGGGGTGGTGGCGATACTGTTGCAGTTACTTCCACGGTGACCACCGTTCCGATCCAAAGTCCCTGCCGAAGTGTAGCTGAGTCCGCCTAGGGTCTGATGGTGGAGCGGGTGTGATTGAGTGTGATGAGGGTTATGATTATGATGATGACGCTGGATCCCACCACCACCGCTGACGCCACCATTGCTTCGATTCAGTGTATATGAAATCCTGGGATCTGGAAGGGCACACTTTAGCTTTGCCCAGAATAATTTATCATTTGCCGAGAGGATGGTGGCTGTTCTGAGGGCAACGCGGAGGTCGGGGTCCAAATCTCGTGTCGGGAGATCCCCCAATGTGACTGCGATCAAACGATTTTTCTTTCCACGGAGAGCAGCATGGAGGGCAGACTTGAATTCAAATCGAGCCCATTCCGACTGGACAAAATTTTTAGACAAGATGAGCACTGTACGTTTGCTTGACTCTACTGCTTCCACAATTGTGTCACTAATGTATGATGTTGCACCGAATTCTTTATAGTGAAGGAGTAGCCTCAGAGGATGCTCAGTTTGGGTCAGTTCTGAAGCCAAAACTTGGCTCACCCACGCTTCGTCTTTGACGCTGTAAGCGACATAAGCATCGTACAACTTTTCCCGGTCTTCGGAATCCAGCGTTGACTGATAACATTGATTCAGTGGACACTTGGATGTTGCCCAGACCCGAAGTGACGTTCGTTTCCGACAAACTGCCAAGAGGACCATTCCAAGGATGAGACAGGTCGCCATCACTCCGCCAATCAAAGGCCAGTATGGCGGAAGTGACGTCTCTGGAGCCTCCACGGCCCCAGAAAGGGCTGTTATCTCTGAGCATTTGGTTCCATTCATGTAGACGAGTGAGAGGGATTTTCCATTTAGTTGACAATTGACTCCAGATGCGTCCATGAGCTTGGCGACATTGGACTGAACCCAGGGAGCTGCTTGTGAGACGAAATCACAGTCACACGACCATGGATTCCCGTTGAGTGCTACCTCGACGAGGTATGGGTTCTGGGAGAGTGTCCAGACTGAAAACCGCGTCAGTTGATTTCCATCCAGTTGGAGTACTTCCAGGCCCCTCAGTGCAAGGAACGTGTGGTTGGCTATAAATCGGATTTGATTGGACTGGAGGTAGAGCTCTCGGACACTCTCCAGTGGCTCAAACTCAAATCCACGAAGCTCCGTCAGGAAATTGTTCTCCAAGTGAAGGACCGTGAGACGCTTGAGCCCGCTGAATGAATTATTCGCAATCACTGAAATCCCGGAATGGTTGAGGTACAAAACCTGGAGATTTTTCCTTGCGATAAAGACGTGACTCGGAAGTTCCTCGAAGAAGTTTCCGTCCAAGTAAACCTCTGTGCTGTCCATTGGGATCCGAGATGGGACTGTGGAGTGACCGCGGGATGCGCAGTCGGCTATGTTAGCCGTCCATGTATCATCATGGTAGCAAGTGCAATTGTCCGGGCATGTCATTTGACAGTCGCAGGCATCAAAGTCACAGCAGTGACACAAGTGAAAGCAGTGGGTTTCATAAGAGCAAAGGAACTGTGATGGATCCGCCTCTGCTAGTGGAACATAATACTTGTCCCGATGATAGACCAGTTTACAGTAGACACTTTCCAAGTCCATCACTTTGGGATGTTGTCGCAGATGGTCCAGTTTATTGATCCGCTGGAGCCACTCCATGTTACAGTCACACACAATTGGGTTTCCTCCTATGTAAAACTCGGGCAGTGGTTTGTCATCAGGGAATGGAGTCAGTCTCAACGAACTCAGTTCTAGAGTCTCGATCTGATTTGCAAATATATCCACACGGGAGAGGTTGGATTTCTTGAAGAAGGTGTGGGGCTCGACGTGGGTAATGAGGTTGTCATTGAGAAACAGCATTTCAATGCTGTCAGGGATGTTACCGCTTCCAACACGACTGAGACGGTTGAAGGAAACATCTAAAGTCTGGAGTCGTAGATCAGTTCTTCCGTAGAAGTTCCCTAGTTCCGTAATTCCATTCTTGTGGAGGTCAATCCATTGAAGTTGTTGAGGAATCAGTGCATAGTCGAACCATGTCAAGTGATTGTCCGACATGTTCAACCAAATGAGCGACGGTGATTGGGCAAAGAGGTTGGAAATGTCTTCCAAGTAGTTGGAATCAAGGCGCACGGCCTGGAGATTCAGATTCGAGTCAAAGGAACCTTGCTCAACAGTTTGAAGCTGATTTCGGGCTAGGTTCAAGATTTTCAGGGATGGCAATTCCTTCAGGGCATCTTTGCTTACGTTCACGATCCGATTTCCGGTCAATCGAAGTCCATAGAGGCTGGAAAAAGAGAGACAAAAAATTATACTCCGCCATTTTTTCAGCACTTGTTATCCTAAACCTGTGAAACTAAAATGTGCTAAATTTACTGCGTTTGGAAAATCTAAGCGACATTGAAATATGGAATTGGCAGCAAAAATGCACAATTTTTGGTATGTCGTAACTTACTTTGGGAGTCCGATGAGCTTTGCCGGTGACTCGAGAGCGTCGATTGTGTTTTCCCCGAGGTCAACAGTTTTGAGGAGCGTTAGGTTCTGTATAGCTGTAGGTATTTCCTGGAGCCCGTTTCCATTGAGGTTAAGATCCTTAAGACTGGAGCAGTTGTGGAAGGCAGCTGGGTGTATGGCTGTGATGTTATTGTTGTCCAGGGACAACAAGCTGAGGACAAAAAGTCCATTGAGTGAAGTAGAGTCAATGAAACTGAGTCGATTATGCGATAGGATCAAGGTATGAAGGTTGTTCATGGCAGAAAATGTGTTGCCATCAATGGACTCGATCTGATTGTACTCGACATTGAGGATTTGAAGAGAGTACAAATCCCGGAATGACTCTGGGACAAGATGACTAAGGCGGTTGTGTCCCAAGTTCAGAAGTACAAGGCGAATGAGACCTGCAAATGTACCGGGAGGGGACGACGTCTCATTGTCACCATTGTTCTCGAGGAGTGAGGCTGCTGCTTCCTCATCTTCCAACCTGAGATTATTCTCGCCGTTCATCCAAGCCGAGGTGAGGGAATTATATGACAAATCCAACACGACGAGTTGGTCCAATTTAGTAAAAAGTCGTGGCGCTAGGACTGCGAGGGAGTTGTTTTGCAAATAAATCTCCGTTATCTCTGGACTGTCGAGAAATAACTCTTCGGGGAGGCTCTGGACTTTGTTGTCGGCCAAAGAAAGAATTCTAAGACCTTTCAGCCCGCTCAGGGCACGCTCAGCCACGACTGAAATCTCGTTGCCTTGTAAATACAATTCCTTCAATTGAGTCAGAGTGGCGAGACCCTTGGCTGGAAGGAGGATGAGACGGTTTCTGGAAACGTCCAGGACTTGAATGCCCATTTTGCAGGAAGGAGAGTTGGCTGCTCCACCAATCATCTTCGGTCCCTCTGTGCCATCCTTGGGATCCTTCTCACGGAAACTCAAGTCACTGATGTCTTGAAGTCGGTTTAAGCTCACGTTCAAACTCTCCAGCGAAGACGCTGGACAGAAAAGTTTGTCAGGAAAGGTCCAAATGTTATTTGCACTGAGATCTATTCGCTCAAGTTGGGACTGAGAGCTGAAAACTCCAGGGCCAATGTCCAGGCTGAGGACTGGCCAGGCAGTATTATGCGTTCGCACGGTAAAGTTCCGGAGAAATGTCAGTCCGGAAAGTAGCCCGGGCGGAAGTCGACTCAACTTGCAGTGCTCGATATGTAAATTCCCAAGACGTGGTAGATGAGACAAACTTCCAGGCTGAAGGGAACTTTGGTAGAAATGAATATCAGAGCAGGAGACTTCAAGGGACACGACGTTCTCCACAAGGAGTCCACCGCTGAAGTTGGACTTGTCAAAGTCACCATTGATCGTCCGTAGGTGACACACCAAATTTAAGTCCGACCCTTGTCCCACCACTGAACTCTTTTTACAGCTCTCAAAGGAGTTTCCATTTTCTCCAGTAACAACGTGGAGGGGAGAAAGAATCAGCGCTATCCAGAGACAATAAATTGACATGTGGCGGCGGCGGTTGCTGAGTTTTCTGGAGCTGGATTCATTCTCCTTGGTCGTGCTAAGTGGCTCTTCGTCCGATTCTCGTTGTCCATGGACCTGACGGCCCTGGCAGTGACGCTGTAATTTCCAAGTGAAATCCATTTCCAATTCCATTGCTTCCAGAAGTGCTTCTGAGGAGGATGCTTCCAGGAGTCGTGAAGGAATTATCATTTCATTCTTTATGAGATTTCCCTTTCAATTCACATCACGAACCATGTGAAAAGCTTTCTGTTTCTGTCGCTCGACGCTTCAGCCAAGGTTTTTAAAAAATCCTTTTCACACTTTTATTCTTATTACGTACATCTCCGCCAATCTTTTCAGCACCCAGGGTACTCACTCAGCAGTGGCAGCGAGTTCTCAAGTGTTTGGATTAGAACCAGCGATGATGGCTAAGTGCAACCCTTCTTCATTCCAAGATTCCAGGCTCCAGATCTGGAAAAAAAGTCCAAATTAATAGACCTGACAGGACCATAACTGCTCTCATCCATTAGATTTTAAGGCTGCTGTCTGTGATAGAAAGGGCAGCCTCATAAATTAGTTATCACAAAACACTAATGAATCTACAAACAACCTTTCCAGTAGCTAAATATCACAGACCTTTTTCAACTAATGGGATCATGACAAAATTAAATTAAAACTAGGCAGTTTCAGATTATGCTGGAAAAAAGTCAACAACCTCGTCAATTACTAATCATTCCTGATTCATAATTATTAGGAATTCACTCGTAATATTGTTAGCATTCAACGCCGGACATTAAAATTTCAAAGGGAGTGTTGACGAAATTCTGAAAGTTTTCGATTGAGCTTGCGACAAAATTCTGAAAGTTAAAGATTGATTTTGTTCAAAATTTGTTCAAATTTCAAGCCTTACCCGTTAAATCCAATGGTAATTACAACTCTGTCGTGTAACTGACTTTTCACTAATGTCGTAAGAATATGAATGCAAACTGTCACTTTGTCCCAAATCAGTTTTCTCCACTTTCTCCGTGTGTGTGGATGATCGTAGGAATTGAGCTTTCACCGCCACACAAGCTTAGCTTCCCTTAATTTTGATTAATACTGAATGGCGTTTGAGCACAGTAACGTTGTGTTCTTGCACTTGCTTCCAAGCACGTCGTGACCCGTACTCGATGCTTCTCTGACTGAAGTTTAGACTGGTCTCCTCACTCCCTTTTCATGAGGTTTGAGATCTGAAGGAAAATCCTGTTCATAGTCAGTGAAACTCAAGGGGAAGGACCCAACGGGGAATATGGAATCCAAACTGAAATTTTGTTTCACGGTTTCGGGCAGTAGGGAGACTCCGGGCTCGGAATCCGAAGGCCCCCTTCAAGATGAGCCATAGGAAAAGCAAACCCGTTTTTTAACTTCAACAAGGGTCCTAGGGGCCCTTTGCAGACAATCAACCCCTTCAGCTCAGGATTAAAAAACAACGTCCGTCATTCAATGGTCAATGCACTCATCCAAACAATAACTTTGAACTTTAACTTTTGATTTTAACTTTCGTCGTAATTACTAATGTTCGTAATCGGTTTAGAAAAAGTGGAACCAGCGTTCAATCCTATCATAGTTTTAGATAAAATTTTTAGAAAAATTGGCCTTCTGCTGTGACAAGAAAGCCCTGGATAAACCCCCGGAATCAATCGTCAGTGACATTAGGTTTTAGAAATTGAACATTTTGGGTTAGAAAAGGTCGAAATCTGTAAGCCCCCTATTGCGCCACTGGCTTTGGAATAAAGTGGCTCGATGATGGGGAATATAGGGAGCTGCATGTGGGCATTCTTTCGCTTCCAAATGTAATTGTTGGAAATCACAAGCTAACCTGAACAGAATGCTTCATAGTGCTTAGCCTCCTGTAGTCCAGTAGAGCAAGGGGGTACTTTGCAAGCAAGGGAACAGGAAGGTCCTTATCTCTTTAGCATAAGGATATTAATTGTTATCACAGGAGTAAATGCCCGAATCCGGAAATAAGCCCTGGGTCCAATAAATGTCAAATATTCACATACCGTCCTCAGCTACTTCCTTGTGCAAAATGTTTCTACCACAAGGGCCCCCTGTCTCTTCCCTTTGTGAGGGATTACCATTATCGACCCTGTGTCGTTATTGTTATCTTCACCGTTTGCATTGT
Source organism: Pseudachorutes palmiensis (assembly GCA_009869845.1). Lineage (NCBI taxonomy): Eukaryota > Metazoa > Arthropoda > Collembola > Poduromorpha > Neanuridae > Pseudachorutes > Pseudachorutes palmiensis. The sequence continues at coordinate 47,113 of VNWY01000360.1, forward strand.
CCATTGTGTAACGAGCCCCTTGAATTCTGATTGACAGCAGTTAGGAGACATCTGGGCTTATTTTAGTTAAAATGTTGAGGGTGAGGGGTGAAAGCATAAGGAGAAAGAAGCAGCTAAAAGCTAACAGTTATAGGCACAACATGAATCATAAATTTTCATCCCTCAGTCACAAAATATCTGCACAGCTTTTCAGCTGCGGGAGCAAGTGAAAGATCCGTTTTTTCCATTGAATTTCCGGAATCACCACCCTGATTTTTTATTATTGCTGTTTTCTCCCGTTTTCGACCAAATGGGAAGCTCTTTGGGGTTAATAATGAAATAATTCTGTTTCCTATTTTTTACCAACCCCCTCCCTGCTCTGAATCACACGGCGACAGCGGTGGCCGTGAGGGGAGGCCAACACGGTCAGTTTTTTAACAATCTGCTCCAAAACAGGATAATCCTATGGAGGGCTTCGGGAAAGACTCTTGGCAAGAAATCAATGGGACAAATCGTGTAAAATCAAAGAGACTGAGTCATTTCAATTTAGAAAAATCTAAAAAAAAAAAATCGCAAAACTAGGACAACAAGAGAATGCACATTGAGTGATCTGATAGATTCTAATACTTCTAGCCGAATTTTTTTATTTTTAAAGGACGACTTTGAACCTTTGCAAGAATGCGATGAAGAATGTGAATGCGAATGCCTTCAGTTATGCCATTATCCCGCAGTCATTTTCACGCGTTAGAATCCTCTTGCTGTTAATTTAGTTTTTTGCAAATTATTTTGTGTAATAGAAAAATCTCATCATCTCNTTTTTTGCAAATTATTTTGTGTAATAGAAAAATCTCATCATCTCCCGTCGTGTTGGCTGTCTTTCACTGTAATAAATCTGACAGGATCATCTTCATCCCCCAGGTGGACATTAAAAATCCTGTGCAAAAATAAGCCCCTTCTTCCTCATTGGGATTGAAGATCCTTATACGAAAGCTATTTATGGCCATTGAGCTCATCAAGCATAGGATGTAATTCCATCCCGAGATGATGCTAATAATAATAACAGCAACAATGCAAAAACATGGACATCGGCTGATGGGATCACCTGCTCCATTGTTGCTTTTTTAATGATCCTTCACACTTACTCGTTCCCATATCCTGGAACAACGCAGCCAGTAATTAATCAAGACGTAATTCATGCAGAATCCTTCCATTCCCAATCGCATTATTTGTATAGTGTGTCAAATCTAATATTAAAATTAGCACACTGCTGCGAGAATTTGCGGGCGCTGCGAGAGCTTAAAAGTGACCGTCAAAGGTCAATGTCTCTGTGGATGAATATGGTCATAAGAGTTGTGCTCAAACGTTTCTTAAAAAGGAAACGGGATCAGGTTACGTGTGTGCAAACTTTCACCGGGGGATGAACAATGGCCAACAAAATGTGCCAAATAATGAATAGAAAAATTCAATGAGGGTTGGAAGTGTGAAGAAGGCCTGAAAAAATCAATGATCCTGTTATTTCTTTGATAAGTTTGAAGCGTTCTTAATTTAGCACAGAAATGCTCAATTTAACGCTTTCCTAATGATTTTAGCACATGACAAATGGTGTGAGATGACACTGCTCGAAGATATTACTGCAAGACGAGGATTCTTGTTTGATTTCCTTTTGTGCAAAATCAAAATTCGCAAGCATTTGTCAAATTCATCGATACGAGGCTTTCATCACTTACGCCTTTGGCCATGTTGCTCAAAATAATCCTTTGAGTACCGTAACTGTTAATATTTGCACAAGGTAACGAATGCCATTGACACTGTCAATAATACTTTTTCGCATTCCACAAAGCGCTAAGTGCTTCTGCTCTAGAGTTTTGTTCCTTGTGAGAATTTTTCGACATATTTAGCAGCCATTTTGGCTAAAGAATATTTAGTTTTTCTCATTGTTTCATTTCCGTTGGATTCCGTGACTGTACGCCGTTTGATCTTTTTTCCTTGTCTCTAATGCCCATTTCCATTAATGCGAAGCCAGGAATTTAATGAGACCGTCCCCTCTAATGTACAGGATTTTTGTGGTTAAAAAGTTGAACTGGACACACACAAAGTTGTGTGGATTATTTAACGATTACATGTTTGTTCGTTGTTCACAGGACGTGACATTATAAATTGCTCACAGTCGGAACAAAGACTGGCGTTAACATTCCTAACTTTAACACGTGAAGCTAAGAGAGTCTACAAAGCCCCTGCTAGCTGCTAGCAGCTAAACTTTCCCCTTTTTCCGTTAAAAACCAAATGCTCGCTGTGCTTTGGTGAAGCGGAAAACCCTTGTTAAAACAGCTGCGGGTAATCAGGCATAGGAGAGAAAGCAAGATGAAAGAAAGTTGATTATCGACAAATGCTAAATTATGCAATTTCACTCAGCACGGGGGAAATACTTCCTGTGCTTGTAAAGTGACGAATGGCACCCAAAGCTTTGATGTCTTTCTCCCATGTCATTTGAACCGAATGAGTCATTCTATTTAATTGAGGTCCCCTTGTTAAGATCTTGAGATTAGGCTTTAATTCATTTCCAAAGGACATGCAAGTGTAGTGACCAGCAGGAATATTTTCATGCACTAGTTACGAGATGGACAATGGACACGACCCGTTGACAGGAATGTCGCCTGCCCGGTTACGGTAGCTTGGACTCTATTTCTAGCGTTGTCGTCAGCTATTCATAAAATTCAAAGTTGACTT
>VNWY01000361.1:0-49793 GCA_009869845.1 Pseudachorutes palmiensis
ATTAATACTTTTTGTAGTTATGGACGTGCATACTTCTCGTGTACTTCGGCGCACACTTGTACTGGAGACGGGACTGCCATGGTATCCAGAGCAGGTCTTCCTAACCAAGATTTAGAATTCGTGCAGTTCCACCCGACCGGAATTTATGGCGCTGGTTGTCTCATCACAGAAGGTTGTCGAGGTGAAGGTGGTTTCTTAATTAATAGCGTTGGCGAACGATTCATGGAGAGATATGCACCGAATGCCAAGGACTTGGCTTCACGAGATGTTGTTTCTCGGGCGATGACTGTTGAGATCAGAGAAGGGCGGGGATGTGGGCCTGAAAAAGACCATGTCTTTCTCCAACTTCATCACCTCCCTCCAGAACAACTTCATCAAAGGTATTGGTAGAATAATTAACCTAATTTGTTAACTAATTCATAACTAATTCAAATCCACAGGCTCCCGGGTATTTCTGAGACCGCCATGATATTTGCGGGAGTGGATGTTACCCGTGAACCAATCCCTGTGCTGCCCACCGTTCACTACAACATGGGAGGAGTACCTACCAATTTCAGGGGGCAAGCGCTTACGAATACTGGGAGTGGAGATAAACTAATACCTGGATTGTATGCATGTGGCGAATCAGGTATTTTGTCAATGTAATTTTGAATTAGGTACTTTAGTTAACCCCTCAATAATAATAACCCTCAATTTCTTTTTAGGCTGTGCATCTGTACACGGAGCAAACCGTTTAGGTGCCAATTCCCTTCTGGATTTAGTTGTATTTGGTCGTGCCTGTGCAAAGACGATAGCCGCTGAAAATAAACCTGGGGAGGCAATCGGATCTCTTTCTGAGAAAGCGGGTGAAGCGTCCGTTGCAAATCTGGATAAATTACGATATGCAAATGGAAGCATATCGACTGCTGACTTGAGGCTAAAACTCCAGAAGACAATGCAGACGCATGCAGCAGTGTTCAGAACTGGTGACGTTCTCAAGGAAGGAGTGACAAAGGTTGCAAGCGTCTACAAAGAACTTGCTAACCTCAAAGTACGTGACCAGCCGACTAAAACTATACGTGACACATAATTTATACGTAACCTTTTTGGTTTGTATCGCATCACACTAGCTTTTTGATCGTGGGATGATTTGGAATTCGGATTTGGTGGAGGCTCTAGAACTTCAGAACTTAATGATCAACGCCGTGTCAACGATGGTAGGAGCAGAAGCGAGGAAAGAGTCACGAGGAGCTCATGCAAGAGAAGACTTCAAGTCAGTGCCAATACATCCTATCTGCGACGACTGTGACTAACGAATATAACTGTATTTTCTTGCTTTCTTTTTGACAGGGATCGGATTGACGAATACGATTTCGCGAAACCACTTGCTGGACAGAAGCCCAAACCTGTTGAAAATCACTGGCGTAAGCACACACTGTCTTGGGTGAATCCTGATACCGGGGATGTAAAGTTAACGTATCGACCAGTTATCGACAACACCCTTGATGAGAAGGAGTGTCCCAACGTCCCACCTGCAATTCGATCCTACTAAACTCAAGGACATGTTAGACTGTTAGATTGTTCTTGTGTAAGTTCTTCTCTAGCCCAGCTTCCTCATGCCTCACGTCCGTCATTAGTCAGAATAGTGAAGTAAAATCGGAAAAGACTTTCATCCATTCATTTTATTGCTTCTGATACTCGTTTTTTGAATATTTTATGAATGTTTTTGGTTCTGTTTTTATACACATGGGCCTCCACAAACTCGAAGTCCAGACGAGAGTGGTTGGACAACTGGCTTGATGCAAGAGAGCGGTCGACGACTTCTTCGATACGGAAACTTGGGAGAGCATTTGATTGGTGGTAGGAATCCAATTGCCTTGGAGCGCGATTGGAACTCGTCAGTGGGTCTCTGGCATTTAGGCTTTGGACGAAGTCGTTCCATGACAACATTTGCGCCAGATGGACCACGTTTTTGGACAAGAAAGCCTCGACCACGGCAGTTCGAACGACGGAGCATTTCGTCTCGCCAAACATTGTGATTCCACTCCATCTGAATTTCACGAGTTGGAGGATAACCAGCGTTGAAATGTCGCTCTGCCCTGAGCAAATCTTCCTTCATTTGCATGTAACTGGAATTAATCATCATGTTAAAACGGGCTTAGCTAAAAAGTAACTCCTGACTTACTTTGCTTCGGCGTCCAAAGCCCGACTCTTGGCGAAAGATGTTTCACAAATGATGCCGTCAATGCATTTGGACAAATGATGAATGGTTTTGCGGAGCCCCGACAAGTTCTTGACATCGCATTCGTACCGTTGTTTGAGAATATTGGCCTTTTCCATGCATGACTCTGTCATTTGTTCAACTTGCTTGAGAGTCAGCTCTCGTTCCAACAGGCGAACTTCACGAGTAGCAAGGAGACATTCCAGTTTGTGAACCTTCTTCCGCAGGATTGGAACTTGCTCTCGCTCCTCGATCCAATTGTGATGGAGCTCACGAACTCTAAAGTATGAAGAAATATGGTCATTTCAAATTATTAATTACTGCATTATCTTGACGAAACTGACCGTCCTGGATGGGAGATATTGGACAATTCCTCTTCGAGAGAACGCCGCTCTCGCGTCAAAGCCTGCAGCTGAGTACGGCGAGCTTCAATCGTCACTACGAATTTCCCTTCATTTGGTTGACTGAAAATAGTATGAAAAATTGTAACACAGTTGAAACTGTTAACTGGTGTAAACTGTTTTCACTGTTTACTTGTAAGTGACGATAAGGAGATGAGTTTTGACTTCGTTGAGTGTCGACAAGAGCTTGGTTTTTTCCATTTCACGGAGGCGTAGCTCCATCGTTCCCTTCAGAAGGATCATATCGTAGGCCTTGATTCTCTCAATGAAAGTGCAAACTTCCTCCGTTTTTTCTCGAAGTGCCATGGCCACTGTGGCGCTGGTATCAACTGCCACTTCGAACCTTCCTTGAATTATTTTGATATCTGCATGGAGTCGTGAAACCTCCTTTTGCATATTCCCATTTGACATTCGTAACTCATCACGCTCGATTCGGTAAATACGGAATTTCTACACAAACCAAAGGATTTAAGTTTGAAACACCACAATCTTGTATCTAATGCAAACCTGAACAGCACGCAGAGCATCGTTCCGAATAGAGTCCCTTGCCAGACCAGCGTTGAGAAGGAGATAATGAATTCTTGTGATTTCTCGCTGTCTGTCTAGTAACTGATTCTGGTAAGAGTCCAATTCGTTGCTGGCAATCTTGAACTTTTCATGTTGTTCGGTAACCCTCTGCCTCGCGTGAATCAAATCCCCCATCACTGCTGCTCTTTCTATTTTCACTTGAGAATAATGCTTCTTGAGCAACGCCATGTTCCGGTTCAAATCTCGCTCGCTTCGGCCACATTCATCCAAAGCAACTTTCTTCATCTGAATCAAAAAGCAAAGAATTTGAAAATGAAATTAACCCATATTATAGCCACCCTTACGCGAAGATCGGTGGTAATTCCAAATAGCTGAGCTTCCAGTTTAATGCAATGCTCAGCTTTCTCTTGGCGCTCACGGCGCTTGCGAACTGTTGTACGCATCTGCAACAACAAAGTTATTAAGCTACCAATCATTTGAAATCATAAGGAATTTACGAGATTTTGAAGCTCCTTGCCGCAATCAACTTGTTCTTCGTACAGGACGTTCAGTTTCTTCTGGAGTTCCACCACGGTTGAAGCTTGAATCGAAGATTGAGCAAGCTTTTTCTCAAGCGCAACTTTGAGATGTTCGATTTCATGTGTAAACATGTTCCACAATTTCTCCCAATTTTGGGAGCTAGATTTGGGGTTGGTAGCATCAAATGCGGATCGCATTTTCTCGTATGACAATTTTGCATTGAGATGAGATTCAGTTGCAAGCTCGATTGTCCGCTCCAGCTTCTCATAGCTGGATAATCAATCAATAGCTTTAACAATCAATCACACTGTGGGTAATCCAGGACGCTTACTCTCTTTGAGCCCGCATTGTCTGATTGTACAGCGAATGATGGTGTTCAAACAACTTCTTCTTTAACTTTATATTGAAAGCGATCTTCTCAATAGTCATTCGACACTAAAACAACCCAAAAAATAATAAAACTTGAGCAAAATATATGCCGGCACGCCTACCCTGTTGAGGAGGGCTCGCTCGTTCTTCTGCAACACTTGCAGGTTCATGTAAAGATGGTCAGACTCTTGCGTCACTGCCCTCCTGTTATGATGCATCCGAGACGCTTCGTTGAGTAAACTCGCGTATGTGCCACTCCGTTGCTCAATTTTACTCCGAAACTTTCGGAATGTATCCATTCCTGATATCCAGCGCTCTTGCAAACCATGGAGGATATCCTGGAGCCTTTCGAGTTTACCCGCTTCCTCATCTGAAAAATAAAGACATTTTTTTCTCTAAAATCCTTATTAAACTTATACGATTCAAGCATTACCAGCCTCCTCAGCCAGCGCCGCAGGTCTTCCGCTATTTCGACTTACTTCAATCTGTACAAAATTAATCATGGAAACCCTCATTCGAAAAGTTTGACAGTCATTCATAACCTGTTGAGTCAGTGTATCCATGTCCAACTTGTTTACAATTTGCTCCTCCTCAGCCACTCCTCTTGTCTCCGCTCCAATATCGAACTGGAGCTGACTCATTTCTTGTTGGAGCGTTCCGATTTCTATTTTCATATCGGTTATAGTCTTGCGAAGGTCCTTTATCATTTATGCAATGATTTTAGAATCAAGAAGCGAGGAATTTAGAGTCCGATTTTAAAAACATTACCCGCATTTCCTTCTGGACGTCGGAAGGTTTGATCATTTTTGAGTAGTGTGCTGTCAGCAGAGCCTTTTCGAATTCGAGCTGTTTGAGCTCAACGGCGTGGACGACCTATTATGCAGAAAAAAAGCGTCCGATTAGGTTAGAACATCAGATATTAGAATACAAGGTTTAGAACAATATATTATTCATGCCCGCATGTGCTGCTGCATTTCAAGCCTGCAAAGTAAAACCGATAACTAAAAATAGGTCTGGAATCAAAACGAATTGATGGTTTCGGCTGTACTTTGTTTTCTGCCTCAGGAAATTCTCCCGTAGATTTCTTCCCGACATTTCACTCATGAGGGTGTGAGGATCCTTGCCTTCCTCAACTTCAACGACAGTGTCCACAGCTAAAAAATAAAAATTAAATCAGATATCCCAGTTTGATTACCATTTACGTCTACGATTCAACTCACGTTCAGGTTCCGTGTCTAAATCAAACATTCCTATTCCACCACCAGTACCGCTGTCGTCTTCCGAGTGCCTTTCTGTAAAAAAAAACTGCAACTGGTTCGCTAAGGTTTTAAATTTATTTTTCCTTACCTGGACCTCGAAGAGCGGCTTCCATTGCTATGTCCTCATCAGTGAGGAAAGTTTCCAGCGCTTCTTTGATTTGTCCTTTCATTCCCAAACTATCGATGAGCTCGACTTCGCTTTCTTGGAATGAAACCAGTGCCTGAAGGAAGAGGCTGAATTTATCAACCAAAATGGTTCCTTCCCGATCAGAAACCCGGCCTTCCCGAACGCAGTTTTTAACCGCCGCTTTCATCTCTTCCAACGATTCCTCCACGTCAACGTCCACATTTGCCATTTCGTACAACGGATTGGTCTAAATCAAGGAAAAGTTGCGTAACTTATTTTAAAAAAGGTGTCGCATTTAGTAATTTACTTCCATCAGATCTTCAGCAGCCATCAGGTTCATATCGTCCAAGAAAAAGTCCCAATCCGATTTGTCTTCAGCTGCTTCAAGTCCTCCTTCTTCCTCTTCTCCTGTTGCTGCTGCTGGCGCTGCTGTGACAAGTGCTTCCATACTCCCTTCTTGGGACATCTCATCAAAGTCTGCATCTAAATAATCAAGAGTTCATAACTAGCATCCAAAATCTGTTCTTTTTAAACTAAAACTAACCAAATAGACTCAGGCGACCTCCATCTTGATAAGTGCTACGCCGTGCAGCCGATGAATCCGCCATGAATGTCTCCCGCCGCTTGTCCATTTCCTTTACAATGAATTCTGGAGGATGTTGGTCCTTCCCATCCGCAAAAGCCTGGAAGATGGACTGACGAATTCGCTCTTGCTCCTTTTCCCCTTTGTGTTCTATACGATTACCAAAATGAAAATTATTAATTTGCATTGAATGAAATAAAGTTTTACCTTCTGGTTTCGGCTGCTTGTGGAGCTTGTGACTAGTGAGGTCATCTCTTTTGACGTTTACCATTAACCCGACGTTATCGAGGATGGTAAGGAGAGGAGTTTTTTTCTCCTCGGGCTCGACGACGGTACTTGGCTTAGGAATGTCCGTCGACCCATCGGTCCGACGACGCTGTCCAGAACCTCTGTCCTCGCTACCACCACCACTTCCGCTTTGCTTTGACATTTTGACACTTCAAAACTTCCAAAAATTGTGGAGGTGAAGAATTACTGAGAAAATGACTGCTTTAGGAAAACGGAATGCAAAATCTGGAATGCGACAACGGGATAAAAAGAAAAAACTTTGTAAACAAGTTCGAGGGATTGACCTGGGAACAAAATTTTATTACCTGGTAATCTTATTTCCTATTATGAAATTTAAATTAATTTTAGACGCAAATGTGTTTCAATTGTACTCCTCACAAGCCCATGGCTTCTGATGTTAAAGAATAGGTCACCGTATAAATAGCCTTCCAAGTTAAAAAACTGTGAAAACACCCATAGATGCTTATGGAAAGTGAAAGGCTATTGACAATTGAGTTGAATAGAATTCTGACAAAGTAAATAATCTACCATCCTCTCAATTTTCCAAAACTTCTCCAGCTGCAGCTCCTGCAGCGTCAGCGTCCTCATCATTGTAAATGTTCTCAGCCATTTGCCACACCTAATAACATTTGTAAGTTGTTAGCTGGAGGATTGAGGATAGCGAATGGCTTCATGCTTAAACTGTGTACGTACCTGCATGATGTTATCTTCGGAAACGGAGCAGATGACCCAAGGCTCGTTCGGGTTCCATGAAAAGTCCGAGATCTTGGCCGTGTGACCCCCGTGAATAAAAAGAAGTTCAGGTGGTCCATCTTCCGAGTCTTCCGGACTCTGTTCCTCTCCGATTTTAGACAAGTCCCAGACATGAAGACGTCTGTCCGTTCCAGACGAAGCGAGAATGGTCTCGTTATGGGGAGACCACTGGACTTGAAAGATTTCGTCTTTGTGGGACTCGAATGAATGGAGTTTCAGCTTCAGGTTACGCAAGTCCCAAAGAGCCACGGTCTGTAAATGAATAAATCAATTTTGAGAATATTAATCACTTTTCGACTTTCAAGACAATTTGGTAAAAGAATGTGGAACCTTGTCTGCAGATCCAGTTGCAAGAATGAATTCCGAGTAAGGGTTGAAAGAGAGACAATTGACCTCAGCAGTATGGGCATCAACTGTGTGGCTTGGTTTGCTCGTGTTGTTCGAACGAGTGTCCCAGACCATCAGTTTCTGTTTTGAGAGATTGGGAAACAACGAATTCACCTTTTGTGCAAAATTGGAATTATCTTTTGATTTTTTATACCTGATCATCAGCAACAGAACCAAAGAGGCTTTCATGAAGCAAATGCCAAGCAACATCCTCTACTACAGCCGTGTGTCCAGTGAAGATAGTCTTAGCCTCGATGATATGGTCTCGACCAATATTAGTAGGAGTCGTGTTGATATCCCAGAGACAAATGGTGTGATCATCCGAAGCCGAGAGCAAGTGTCCATTGAGACTTGGGTTCCAGGAAAGTCCGTATCCTTCCTTTTGGTGGCCACGCAAACGAAGGTCTGGATGACATTCTCCATTAGGGTCCGGCTTCGATGGATGTTTCGTGTAGTCAAAGACAAGCACATCAGAGGATGGAGTCTTTGTCGCTATAACACATGGGTTCTGAGGCATGTATCTAGCTCGGTTGACCTCTCCCTCATGATTGATTTTAATCTCAATCTCAATCTTCCCCGAGACGGATCCAAAGCCTCCAAAATCCCCTTTGTCACTCTCATAGTGCGTAGCATCATAGGTTGCGTCCTCATTCGGAAGCTGAACAGACGCAATTAGTAAGTGATTTTGTTCATCCGAGGTATGAGTTCCAAGGATCAGGCGATGAACAGAGTAGTCTTTTCCTTCAGGCCTGAAAGAGATGACAGTACATCACTATTCACTTCACTATAACTACATTTTTCACAACAGTAGTTTTACACTTACCGAGTCACATCTGGCAACCATTGTGCAGTAAGCGATGGCCATTCCAAGGCATGAGTCATGACCAAGTCATACAAGAAAGGGGTGTTTTTCTTCCAGATCTTGTACTCTTCATTTATGACCCGCTCCTCCACTGCCTCGTCAAAAACTGCAAATAAATATTAAATTAGTTTCCAATTATTCAAATTGAAGAAAAGAACAACTATTTTATGCCGGCTAAAATGACAGAATACATTATGTGAGCTCTCACCCGCAGCCATGCCTCAATCTCCCAATTAAATACAAACAACGGTACAGGGGTGATGATGAGTGACCCAAGGATGACCTTTGACAGTGACAACTGTTTATCAACCACCTTCAAAATCAAAACTTGACTGATCGGAAAGTCAGAATCCCACCAAAAAATGTTGCTGACAAAGAGGTATAAAAATCCGACCTGACTCTCCGACCGACGGAGAACATACACCGCTCACCAGCAGCAGACTTGGGCATCAGAAATTCAAAACGAAGGTCATTTGGTCATTTGTCATTTTATTACGCCGTTTCTAGAAAAGATTTCTTCAAATTCATGTCTATAATAAGCAAAATCTTGAATTAAAAGCAATCCGAAAAGTTTTCGTTTTGGCACTTTTTCACCAGAATGCTCCCATTTTGAAGCGTTGAATAAACTCTGTGAGCAGCTTTTTGTGCAGCTTTAAAAAAGACGCGGTGAGATTTTCAAAAATCGAAATCCCGCAAAATCTTCTTTTTATGAGAATTTTTTATCCGTAAGATGACAGGGAGTGCTCGAATTCGAAGAGGAAACGACGCCGTGGGGTTTGTGAATTATGATTTACTTAATTTTATTTTGTGAATAAATTATGTGAGATATCAGGTTCATCCCATTAGCAAGAATCGACCAGCGCCAGACCCGGATGGGAGCTTGCCAGCATTATTGCCACAGACCTGTGGAGTCAGTAAAAGGCAAAGTTAAATTAAATTGTTCAAATTAACTCATTTTAGACTTACCACATCGAAGGATTTAATGAGACAGCCGAAATACTTGACGAACCTTTTACATTTGTCATCACCCTTCTTTCCAAGTTCTATAAAACGTGTTAAAAATTGAGATTTTCAATTGATTTAAAGCTCTTGAGGCTTGCCTTTTTGACAGTTCGCCCATGCAGCTTTCATGGCAGTTCGTTCCGTATCCATCTCTTCGGGTAGGAGTTCTTCAATGAAATTATCAGTTGCAGTAGTATTGAATACTACCTGAGGTCCAGAGTCGATGTCGAGCTGAAACAAGAATAGAGGGTCTACCATTGCATTTGTCAGGATCAGTGCCATCGGTACTTACAATTAGCATTTCCTCCCAGACACAAGTAGCGTGGCACTAAAAGAAGAAATTGACCATTTGATTTAAACCTGAGTTCACGATAAACTTACTCACCATTGGTGATCTCAATTTCCTTGTGTCGCAGACATCTTGCGCATCCGCCATACTGTCGGGCTTTTCAATCTTTTGTGCCCCGCACCTTTCGAATCTCTCTCCACGAGATTGGCGTTGCTTCTCTGCTGACGATAGGGCCTTTTTCTCTGCTGTTGGCTGTGCTTCCTTGCCACCAGCATTGGCAGAACCTTCTTCGTCTGCTTCCGACGTGTGTATGACCAGTGACAACAAAATGAAGGTCAATCCGATTAATACTAGTTTAGAATTCATTATCCCAAAAATCAAAGTTTGGGATTTTTGGTTGAATCCGTCGCTCGGTTACAGCAAAGCAGTAGCCAACCGAACACTTAGTTCGAAAGCTTAGAAAGGCGGAAGCAACGCATAGTGACACGGTGGCGAGAAATAATTAACCCAATTTCGGTGACTTCCGCCTTTCGCATAACTGATTCAGCGATATTCGAGCATCTAAGCATCCATACTGTCAGGTTCACATTGTTCTTGAGTGGGGCAATATGTTTTCAATGAGCATTTGACGATTTGACAAGCATTGGAGAAAGTCCACGTGGATTTTGTCGACGTGTTTTACTGGTGATGTCACACCAGTCGTATTCTCAGCTGGAAATCATTACTGCTGGACTGTCATGAATTGGACTTCCTCCACAAGCTTAGCCCCGCTCGTTTAGCGAAATTAATTGAAGCATCAACCCCTTCAAACCCTGTGCATAATGCTCAATTGATGTTATTCTGTAAGAAGGAATTTCCTGCAAATAAATTCAAGTTGGAAACTCCTCCCTCCTTTCTGAATAGAGTCCTGTACTCACTGAATGGCTAACACCGTCAACCACTGGTGCCACCGGAAAATAATTTAAAAATTTCAAAAACTGCAACGCATAGTTTATTAATTAAACGCTCAAATACTTAATTTTCACGTAAATATAATAATTTTTAGTATTATAATTTAGTAGTATATTAGTAACTGAGTTTGGTGTAAACCAAGTCCAACGTTAACCAATTATAAGAATTACTATATTCTATACATTCAATTTCATATCTTATTTTAACTTGGCATAGTTCTTGTCAGTTAAAACATATTTACTTACTGAGAAAACCTTAACAAAAGCCACCGTTTATTATTTATTATTATATTAAACCTAATAATGGCAACGTACATTTAGATAAACTAATACATAAGTTTAAGTTGAAGCACTTCCACAAGGTTTTTGACGACCGTTAGCACAATGAAGTAATAAGTTATCCATTACACAGAAAATCAAGACAAAAATAGTTATTCAACCATTATGAAAGTTGATAGGAATAGGAAATATGAGCTATTAAAAATGTTAATGCCAAAAATACTAGAGTATTCAGTTCTAAATTTTGTAATATCCTAATATCCACTCCAAAGTCCACACTCATCATAGTCCGCAGTAGTCTTAAATCCAAAAACTTTGAACTCATAATCTACTCCCGTCTCAGTCCGCAGGAGTAAAAGTTAATTTTAGTTTATAATTAGGTTTCAAAAATTAGTTTAACAGGTTATTTTATGTAATGAAAGTCTTAGACTTTAAACTTTTTTTAATGAAATATATCAAATATGGTCGTAACAGTGTCGTTGATTCCTTCAAGTACACATATGTTAAATATAATTACTTAATGAAATTTGAAACCGCATAATTTATTTTTGTAAATGTTGAGGAGAAGAGGAAGAGTTTTTATGGTAAAAGAGCTGGATGTTGGCGCATTACTCTATTTCTTTTGCCTGTTCAGCATAGGGTGGGTGGTGCTTCCGTTGCGTGTTTTTGTGTGATTGGTTGAGGTGACTTTTGAATGCGGTGGACCAATGAGAAGCCGCCGTGTAAGAGCCGGTTCTTTTTTATACCCTCACTCAACCTCCCTTCTCCAGTTCAGTCACACTCCTTCTGTTCTTCCAGTCAGAGCTACACAGGACTCATTCTTAATTATTAACTACGATTAATTAGATAATTAGGAGAACATGAAGTCTTGTTTCCTAGTACTTGCTCTCCTCTGTGGCTCGGCCTTTGCCAAAGTCTACTTTTCAGAAACATTCGATGATGGTAAGCACAAAACGCTTTCTCCTCCTGTCATGTAATTTAAACATCCCTGCATCCCCTGAATTAATTAACCTTGCCCTTACAACAATTAACGTCTGGCTCAATCCATGTCACTGCTGTCATCACCTCTGCATTGATTCCCCCAGTGTCTCAGCTGTGACCCAGACACATGACGCTGATAACGATCGGCATGATAACAATAAAGCTGCCCTCACCTGCACCATGCGCTCTTTAAGAGCTAAGAATAGTCTTTCCCAAAAGGTTAATAACCTCCTTGTCATCATTAGCATGATCTAAAAAGAATTGGATGCAAAGGAACAGATGTCAATGTGTTTCATTTCATCTTGATTATTTTTAGAAACGTGGACGGAGAGGTGGATTACTTCGAAGCACGGCGATAAGACATTTGGGAAGTTCGAACTGACTCCAGGGAAATTCTACGCCGATGGGAATAACAACGGTAAGTCGGGTGACAGTAGTACATTTGTGACCTCTGGATATGTTTGAAGGTTGTTTTGGTTTGCAGCAATCAAAACTACACAAGATGCTCACTTTTATGCGGTGTCTACCAAATTCTCCGAGTTCACGAACGAGAAGAAGACTCTCATCCTCCAGTTCAGTGTCAAACACGAACAGAACATTGACTGCGGCGGTGGATACATAAAGTTGTTTGATTGCGAGTTCAACCCAGAGGAGATGCATGGAGAGACCCCATACCTTATCATGTTTGGACCTGACATTTGCGGTCCAGGGACAAAGAAAGTTCATGCCATCTTCAACTACAAGGGAAAGAACCACCTCATCAACAAGTAATTTATTTTTATATTTTTTTTACCATTCTTCCTTGCCTTAAATTAGTATACTAAAATGTCATGATTTAATCTACAGGGATATCCGGTGCAAGGATGATGTCTACACACATGTCTACACTCTCATTGTTGAACCAGATCAAAGTTACGAAGTTCTCATTGATGGGGAAGTAGCACAAAGCGGAGCATTCGAAGATGACTGGAGCTTCTTAGAGCCCAAGAAGGTAAAATTTAACAAACTTAAATTAAGTCAACACCTCCGGAAAATAGTATTTTTATACCGAATTTTTGTTCATGTATAGATCAAAGACCCAGCTGCCAGCAAGCCCTCTGACTGGGATGACCGTGCAATGATCGATGACCCCACCGACTCCAAGCCCGATGACTGGGAACAACCAGAACATATCCCAGACCCAGATGCCACCAAGCCAGAAGACTGGGACGACGAGATGGACGGTGAATGGGAACCACCACAAATCGACAACCCAGCTTACAAGGGAGAATGGAAGCCAAAACAGATTGACAACCCAGCATTCAAGGGAGCCTGGATCCACCCAGAGATTGATAACCCAGAACATGTCCCAGACAGTGAAATCTACAGATACCCTGCCATCTGTGGTCTTGGTCTTGACCTCTGGCAAGTCAAATCCGGTACTCTCTTTGACAATATCCTCATCACCGACGACAAGGACGAGGCTAAGGACGTTAGAGCTGCCATTATCGCCGGAAATGTAAGTATAGAGAATTCTAATAGAATTCTTCGAAAATCTTCCCAGAGCTTCTTGCATTTGAATCGCTTCTAACCCAACCTTTGTTTACTTATCCAGGAGGCGGAGAAGAAGGCCAAGGATGCTCAAGACGAGGAAGAGAGGAAGAAGGCTGACGCTGAAAAGGGAGCTGAAGATGAGAAGGATGATGACGAAGACGCTGACGACGATGAGGGCAAGGAAGATCACGACGAGTTGTAGAAAAGTCTCCATGTGCACACACCACCAACAACAACCAGCAATTAACTTAAAATGCCTGTAAGCGAAGATTATACATTTGTACTCTTGAGTGTTGTTAAACTAATTAGTTGATGAGTGTCCAATGAGTCAGGTTCGTAGTAGTTTAGCAAATATTTCCCCTCTTCCTTAAAGCTACTTTTCCTATTTTGTAAACTTAAATCCATATTATGATCAAGTAACTTACTATATGATGTGAGATTCACTTCCCCTTTTGGTCGTTATCTTTTTTGTTGAAATGTTTCAAAAATTCAGAACAAATCCAAAAATTCAATACAACCAAAAAGTATATAAAAATAAATATAGTAAAATACTATAATCTTGGGGCAGTTTTTACGGCAGAGGTGAAAACAATTAGGAAATGTTATCATTAATTAAAATCTTGAGTTTAATAATCCAGCGGCCATCCCCATTGGCCAAGGAAGTGACCGACAGGTCAGTCAACTTGATTTGTTCATTTCTGATCCTCACAGGAAGGAAGATGCCATCATCCATTACGTCTTTAATCTCAATTAGCCAATCACCTTTCAGGCTTTACAGTTTTATTTATAAAGTTGATGTCGTTTTAGGGTTGGGCTGGTTGACACTTGCCTGTGAGAATGCAGGAGCAACTGTCAATTATCAAATCATAATTAACCTATTGCTTGAAAAGTGAAACTGTCCTTTGGCCCAGACACGCGTACTTCCCCACATTGACATGAAGATTACGCTAATATGAATTTAACACTCAAATTATATCCCTATTAACCGGATATGCAATTTATTATAATCGTCCTTACCGTCCTATGCACCTTATCGTCTCTACACACAGAAAGTTTGAAAGTTTTGCCTTTTGTTTTAATGAATTAATTAATTTTATTAAAGGAGGAAGAAAATCCAGATAATTTTCTACACGGTGAGCTCATTATATGCCTAAAATGGGAAAATGCAATGGTCGTTTGTCATCTGCGCCTGTGCTCTTCTCCTCCTGCTTGAAATAACAATGGCATTTACACGCATTTGCAAAGTGTAAATGAGGTTCTAATTGGAGCAAAGGCGTGTGTGTACTTAATTTCAAATTCACAATTTCACTTGTTTGTGCCAGAAGGAGGGAGCTTGTTTGACTAAAATTCCTTCACGAAGTCTACAATAATAAAAATCTGATGACAGTCACCGCGCTCGGCTCAGCGCTCGCTTTTGCATCAGCCATGACGCTTCCAACAATCAATCTTCCTCTAATTTCCAATTGTTACCTGGAGGTCAGTGAATCTGCGTCATTCCAACGCTCATTCGGGCCCAGCCCTATATTTGAAAAGCCAATCAGAATCTGATTATGATATGTCGAGATCGTGCCATTTAATTCGCACCTTGACTTACTTTCTTTGCACACAATAAAATGGGAGTCAGAACACACACGTGTCCCTATAAATCACACTTCGAGGTTCCTGATTGAGCTCCCGGAGGTCAAAGGCCAAACATTTTCGTATTTGTTTTGTAAGGCTATAGGTGCTCTGCTTAATTGATTGGGATTTGATAGATGATACTAAGGAATGGAGTTGACCTCTGGCTGAGAGGTGGATTAATTGCTCAATCGTCATTGAATAAAAGCGTCCTTGGCTTTCAGGTGGTGCCAAGGGATAATTGAAAACTAATTGCACCAAAAGGCAAATAAAGCATTGGAATAATAGAATCTAAAGTCCAATGCCTGTCAATGTAAATGTGTATATGATTTACCAAGGGTATTTGGGAATGTCATTTTCCATAAAAAAGAAAGAAAAAGTCAAGATCATGATCTTTAAAATTCCTGTTGACATTGGACACTTGAAACTTTAATAATCCCTATTATATCGTTTACAACATGGTGTGGATATTATAATTGGTCAGGAAGGGTTTAATTACAGTGTGATTTTTCTTTAGTACTTAATTGGATCCCTTTGTTCCTTGTCCTGGATTCGATTGCACTTGTGCATTTAATAAGCAGCCATTTTGGAAACTATTTTTATAATAACCGCGCTACAAAAATGCTTCTCGCGTGTTTGTCAAAACGACTTCCTTTTTAAATGTCTGCGGTTTGAGCTTTGATGCTCTTGAACTTGTGTCGTGTCCCACTTTTTCACTCTTCGATTTCATTTAAGACCTGAGTTCACTCTCTGAATACCGATGAGAATTTAGTTAAATGGTTTTTTGCAATTAAATGAAAACAACGGCCCAGCATCAGTCGCCATTGATTTCACAATTCCCATTTACTATTAAACGGAATCCACAAACACAGGAAACCGGATTTTGCAGATTGTCGAGACACTCACGTCCCAACAACTTTTACCCCTCTAATTCCTACTGATCTCAATTAATTTCAAAATCAAAACAAAAGTAGCCTCATTTTTAATCAGTCTGCAAAAAGGTTGAGTGTTTTATAAGCTTCCTTCCAATCCTACGGGTTTTATAAATTAATAAATGAAATGTCGCCATAATGAGAGGATATGAGGGATGCTGAGCCAAAGTCGCTAATGAGATTTGTCATTGATCGGGTCTGTACTTTTTATGATTGAGATCAGCGATTTAATTCAGGAAGTTCCTGATTAGCTCGATTAGATGGACGTTAGATGTAGAGCAAAACAATCTTTTGTCTTTTGTTATTGTCTTTACACTTGATCTCATTGACCTAATAAACGAAAACCCAAGACAAATAATTCCTTCCGTTTTAGGCTTATGGCGTCATTACAAACATAAATTCATTATAGCTGTGCGACCTTCCCGCCCTACTAACAGAGTGCCATTGTAACCTTCGACCTTCACAACACCCGACTGACCCTTGTTACATAAATCAAGGACAACAAGGGGAAATGGTGAGTCATCCTGATCTGCACATGCGTCACAACCATACCGATACTTCGGCAACTCGTTTTCAAACTTTTGAATGACATTAATTCCAACCATAATGGCAAATCTCCAAATTCAATGAATTTATGGCTTCTGCATATCGATTTTTATTTCATTTTGTTTCTCTCTCGTAGGACTAAAATTATTATTGCGGATTTGTTAAATGATGCGTTGAAAATGCTCGTTTGAAAGTGTTCTGTGCCAGGGAGAAACGATTGCAATGCCAAATTTAATCATTCCAAGTGACAATTCCGCAGTTGCACTGTGATGACGAAGGCCAAATGCCAGTCAGTCACTGGCTCCACATTTCCGTGTATATTTTCATCCCCTTATACTTCTGCTTTCGAGATTGCCACAAGAGCCAGGAACTGATTGACTTAATTGGATTTTAGATAATTGATGGTTGACGAAGTACAATTGAACTTCTGAACTGCTCTCACAGGCTATTCCACGATTTCCTAAATTGGCTGCAATATCCAAAGATGACAGGTGTGCTTGTCAGAAAATGCACGTTCTAAAGGAACGCGAATTAACTGCAGAGAAATTGTGAAAATGAGAGCAAAAGGAATCACGTCGTCTCAAATTGAAGAGAATTGACAAAGTTAATTGGTAGTTTGGACACTGAAATGGTTCTGCGCATGTTCCTGTGGTTATGGTCCATTTCAAACAAGATGTCTTTAGAGTCATTACAATCTCATCACTTGCATCAGCTAAGCGTCAAAGATCACACAAAGCAATGCGAATTAAGTATTTCATACAATCATTGCGAGAATTCCGGAACTTTATTGGGATTTGATTACTATTGACGTACGACTCGTCGTTGAAAGTGGTTTTCCGAAGCAGCTCTGAATTGAGGTCTCCGGTGCAGTTTAGTTGCACCTGCTTTCTCTCTCATCTCATTGGTTCAAACCTGCTAAGTTCAACATCAGATTTATAGCTGGTGGACACATCCCTTTACAAGACACTTTGCAAATTATAGCAACACGACCACTTTTTAAACTGAACGACAAGACAAAAGATATGAAATTAGAGGAGCTTTCCTAGGATTTCTGACCTAGAGAATTCTGTCAAAAAGAACAGGAGCGGAAGTGAGCATGTGCAGATCCGAGGAGAAACTAGAGCGGAGGGTTGGCAAAACTGCCCACTCACTTTTTATTAATTGCAATTTTCCAACGTGAATCCATTTCTGCTGAGCCTTTTGTTGTCCACTTTGGCTCTTTTGCGGTAGTGGAAGATGCACAATAAAGAATTGCACAACAATTAGATCTTTTATTGTGATGGATGAATCAAGATGAAACCAGAAATTTCAGGATATATTATTTCACGATTTAAGGTTCAAAAATTAGAAACAAAGGATGATGGAGTGGAGCATGACGACATCTCATTATCCTCGCCAAAAACTTCCCTCCCCCCTCATCTCAATGCTAATTCTAAATCATTCTGTTTTTGAAAATTGAATTTAAAAAAAAAACAATTATACTTTCAAATTAAAGTTGAGCTTCGCAGGTGCGGAGATGAAGTGATTAATTCGCATCTAATTAGTATACACGGAAATTGAGAGTGCTCTGATTGGCCATAGGGGGAGAGGTCAGTAGGGAATAAACAGGGTGGGGTTCCCTGACGTCTGATTGGTCCTTGAGGGGTTGACGATGGTGGTGTACTTGACGTTGCGCTCAGTGTTCCTTAACGTTATGATTTGTAGCTGGCGTAGCTTGTTGTTCTCGTTGGAATGCATGGGGGTAGTTCACTGGTTATTTTTCGTAAGGGATGGAAAGTGGAACTTGAGGAACTCGTCTCTGGTCTAGAAATTCCGTTCAGATTCACAGCATTTAGAATTTGGTGTCAGCGGAGTACAGTCGAAGGATCAAATCAAAAGCAGTGTTTGTTTTTAGCCAATCACCGTTGAGGATTTTATATCCTCGAAGCTATACCCATCCTATCCATAACCGTTGAGGATCATCTTTTGCCTGGAAGTGGCAACTACTCCAGCGACTTAACTTGTGCCATGCTCTCAGAAGGCTGCTGATTTTAACCAATCAGGACAGCCCTTGTTCCCCAGTAGAAAGTGTTGTGCTCCTAGTCTGTACAGAACTTATCATGGATACCCTGCTCAATTTTAGTTGTAGAAGACATTTCAACATGTACAGGTAATGCCAATCTTATTTGTACTGCGCCCCCTCTCGATTTGTTTACCCGGGAGATTTTCAATCTCTCCTTCATTCTCAAATGCCAAAATTCAATGAATCCCTCCATTGCAACTTTGTTTTGGCTTTCTTTTGCTTCTGAAGGTCGCTTGGGAATTCTTTCATTTTATTTTTACAGGCGCAGATTTTTTATATAGAAGCTTTGAAATTCTAGATTTTTAGAAAAGTGAAAGTGGGCTATTAGTAGAAAATTCAATTGATGCAAAACGTAGAAAGACAATGGCGCAGTATGGATATTTTTGTATCTAGGGCAAGACAAACTGAACACTTCTTTCCAATCATCCCTGCAAAAATTGACACAGTGAGCATTTTGAGTACCCCTTTCTTGTAACAAATGAATATTCAATTGTTATTTTTTTGCAAGAAATACGTGAACTAGTTCATTCCACCACAACAGCTCGCCAATAATTCGGCATTACATTATTCATTGTTTTTGACCAATTGGGATCTTTGCTTCCTACTGACGGATTGTGATTGTGTCGAAGAAAGGAAAAGTTTTGACTTGCATTTGCATAAAGTTGACATCATCGACGCCTGCGGACACTTGGCACTGGAGGGAACGACATGAAACTGTTCGCAAATTATACAAAAATCCTCATGTCATCTACTGCTGATCTTCTGAGTAGAAAGTGATCACAAAAGGAAAATATTTGCATAGACCCACTTAACAATTCCCCTGCACCGTGGACCTCAGTTACAAGCAATCAGGCCGACGTCGTTGAAATAACAACGTCAACAGTATCAAATTCAAATTTCAGACTTAATTAACCAGGAACGGACCGTTTTAAAAAAATATTCACATAATGAGAAATTCTTGCAAATGAGGTGCAAGTCGTAATTTGCCGTTCTTGGCAAGGATGTTTGGAAGGTGAGAAGTTAGCCAAAAGGACCAAAGAAGAGAAAGTGCAAAATGCCAAATACGCTGAGGTGTACATTGCAAATTCCAAATGCAAAATAAACCCATCATCATTTCCTTCATTTACGTGGGCTAATTCGTTTCGTATATTCTCAAATTAACTTTAAATCATGCACATATTCACTTAGTCACCTATTCATCAAAAGAAAATTCAGCTCCAGGCTGCATGTCGTCAATTCTTACATCCTTGAACATCTCCTTGCAAGCGAGCTTTACATCTTCGCCAAATTGGATTTTCTGCTTTGATCCCACCGGGGCTTATTGCGAATAACGGAATTTTATGCTCCCATTGCTTATCACACACCATTTTGGCAGTATTTTTATTAACAAAAAAATGTAAAAATTGGTAGGTGACTTGTGTGAACAGGTACACAAAACCGTCGACTTTAATACGTTTGACATTAACCCTTGGGAACTTGTTCTCGGATTTGATTCTGCGCCCTATCACAAGCTCCGTCATTATTGGCAGATGTTTAGACCAAAATGCATTCTTTCATCCAAAAATTAGGCAAGTTTAGCTCACCGCATATCAGTTTCGTATGGTTCTTTTACGGTATACTGAAATCCTGTCAAGCATAACCCGTAAAAGCTTCATCTGTTACTGTTGAAGCCATGGAGCTTAAAATACGCCCGCCATATGGAAATGATTGGCTGTCTCTCCTGAATAAATGGATGGTTCTTGATGATGAGACATTGGCCTAATTCCCAGTCACAAAACTGCATGGTGCATTTGATGAAGCTTTTATTGAATGGTGGTGACCCTGTGACTACCAGACCATGACAAATTCTTAACGGCACAACTCGGGAAGAGTTCTTGTGTGGACTCTTCACTTTCGTTGTGCGTTAAATATTAACGATGGGATTGGACATGAAATTTCATACGGAAAGAGCTCCTGTAAAGTTTCCTTTCGGAAAGAACCTGTTTCCGTAGGAAGAGGTCAGTAGGAGAACACCCCTGACCTCGTAACCCATTCCATCAACACAACTTTTTAAAATCTCAGACTTAATCCATAATAAAGTTTTTTCTCAATGGTGAACTTTACAAAGACAGGAAATTGAGGTACAACAATGAACAGCAGAAGAGTGTTGACTCCTTGTAATACTGCTGCCGGCTCAAACTGATAAATTCATATGACCCATTGAGCCGTGGAGGTCAAGTCGCCCAGCTTTTTACACTTAAATTACTTTTTGTCATGTCTGAACTCATTCAAATTATTGCTCAGGAACCACCGAAAACTGCAGAGAGATCATAACATTTAAGGTTAAGGGGTGGGCGCGTCCGCTTCCTTAACGAATCCAGCCACACCTCACGGATCTCGAATCCAATCAAGGAATTCGCTCAAGCCAGGAATTAAATCATAGTTTGTTTGAGCTTATTTTGGCACCTTGTTGCCATTTTTTCTGGCTTTAAGGATTTAAGGCTCTCTGCCTTCCTGGTGACGTCGTTAATTTGTGGAATTGATAATGATGCAAGACTTTATAATCCCTGGGCGTCCAATTGAAACGAAAATGGGATTATTTTACGGAAACTCCTTTGCACTTTTGTTCTTTTTGCGATAGGGCAACTATGGTTTGTTGGATAAGGATCTTATGGAGTAATTAACAACTTGTGTGCCTGCCTTTTGGTGTCTTTAGAAAGTCTCATTCCCATACGCCTCTGACCATGCTTATGAAATAGGCTTTAAATTATCAAACAACGCAGAGAGAAACCATAAAACTCACAATTAAAGTGAACAATTAAAAACGTTTATTGTGGAAGGCAAGAGACAAAAGTCCAATCAACCCTACTCAATAAAACCTCGTGTGCGCATGAGTATGTCAAAAGCCTAATTTAGACTCAAACAACCTTGAAGACCCTCTGGGATTTCAAGTTGATTGATTTCAGTGTGCTTCTGGTTTCCTTGCTGCACTTCACAGCGTCACATTTTGGACCTTACAAGTTACAAATTCAAAATCACGGTATTCATTGTGCCGGCCTCTGCAGTGCATGAGACAGTTGTCAAAAAGATTTATGCAGGAGGCGTAAATCTTGTGTTCGTTGCAATCAATTCTTTCCAACAACAATCGTCTTTACAAGCATGATTTTACGTTATTCAGACTCTTGCTTAAATCCGCATTTGATTGTTGTGGTTTTTGTCTGCGACTATTTTATTTATATGTTTCCATTGTGGGGTTTTTGTTACTCAATCGTGTGAAAAGGTGCGCGAGTCGCATTGACGCTGCGGCGGATTGCTTCAGGCCTAATTGAAGCTGTCATTTTGGTCTCAGGAATGATGATGTAATTAACTAATTGAAGTTCTTATTAAATCTTTTGTTAACAGAAAAAGCCAAATCCTCCTCGGACTGATTCCACTCCTTTGTTCCCTAAGCGTGGTCCGGAGTGTCGGTCCTTATGAAGACAGTGGGACTACCGAATGCGCATTGCTCCTCGAAGGTCCGGGAAGAACATCCGCTTACGACTACCAACTTAACACCATTAGAGGAAATCCGTAAGTTAAAAAAAAAGTGAGGCAAGGACACGTGACAAGGCTGATATCTCAAGTCCATGCGCTTTTACTCATTCTTCACCCGAACGGAAAAAGGCTTTCGAGTTTCGTGATTCTTCCTGTCTGCGAAGAACCGTTTGTTCAGTTGCACTCGGAGTTGCATTGTGCAACAGTTTCATAATCCAACTAATTGCGCATCTTCTTTTTACATTGTTGGACTTGATGAGGGTGATCGTGATTCGGCGAAAAAATCCATTTGCAAAAATCACCAATCACGTCACCAAGTGCAGGATGTCCATTTGGAACTTTTTGCGAAAGAGTTTCCTTGGGCTGTTCAACTCAAGTGACGCTTTCACTTTCGCGTCAACCCTCGAGCCTTTGCAAAAACACTTTGGATTTCCACTTTCAGCGACATATAGCGACATATGCGAAAATAATTTTATAATCCGCTCCTTTAAACACACAGGCTTAAATCCCGATTGTTTTAATTGTGAAATTCATTCGCATTGTTTCTGGATTAAAGGTATTCCGGCACTTTTAGTCATTTCCTCAAGAAGGAAAGGCAAAGTTGTGAAATGTAATGTGATTCGTCACCCTTCGTTGACCAAGTGGGTCTTAATGGCTTAATTATACTTAATCAGAGTAATATGACAACAAAAATCGCCGTCTGTCGCTTTTAGCAGGCTTTAAATAAACCACAGTGGATGAGACACTTTGACGAAAGTCGAGCACCGGAGTAAATCACTCTAATTTTCTAATTGTTTTTTTAAAGGAACTACGGAGGACCCCACACGTGCATTACGTACGACGCTGTTAACAATGCTTACATCCAAGCCAGGAAGTATATCCGTAAGTCAAGGAATTGGCAGCATGTCGTAAAAGAAAAAAGGAAATTAAGGGCTATGTTACTTTAGGCGTGGCGGAACGGAGAGAGCGGTACTCCCATGAGGAATTGGCGACGGTAGGCGAACTAGTGCTGGAAGTATCCAGGATACTTGCAAGGACGTGAGTTCAAATTAGAAGCAAATTAGAGACTTTATGGTTTTATGGACTCTTTGTCCTCCAGGTATGGCTTGTCCGTAGACGAGATTGAACATGGCCTGCCTCTTATCGACACTTCCAAGACATTAGTGAGGGAAGTATGCCCCGCTTTCTTGTCCAATGTCCACTGTCAACCAGGTAAATACCGAAGATACGACGGTCTCTGTAACAATCTTAAACACCCTACATGGGGAGCTGTGCAATCATCATTCGCTCGACTCCTCAAGCCAGTCTATGCTGATTCAATCTCCGACCCGAGAGTAGGGCACTTGGGTTCAACCCTTCCCCCACCCCGTATTGTGTCAAGGACAATCCACCCCGATGAAGGCTACCACGATCACGCTGCCACCATTTTGCTTATCTCATGGGGACAGTTCATGGATCACGATTTGACCCTAACCGCCACTCCACTTGACCCTATCACTCGTAACGAAGTAGAAGAGTGTTGTCACCGCGCTCCTAATGCACGGAATCCTTACTGCATGGAAATCGCCATTCCTCACGACGATCCATTTTATGGCGTCTACGGAGTTCGTTGCATCGACTTTGTCCGTGGGTTCCCAGGAACTCGAGCAGGATGCAGACTTGGGTCCCGGAATCAATTCAACATCCTTACTGCAATTATTGATGGCAATACGGTTTACGGTGTGGAAGAAAACTTTGCAAGGAGCTTGCGCTCAGGCTACGGAGGTCTTCTGAGGATGAACCCTGTGTTTGCTCAGTACGGACTCCATGACCTCCTTCCTCTTAAGTTGGATATCCCTGATGAAGGATGTACACGCCCCAATCGAAGCATGTACTGCTTTGACGCAGGGGAAATCCGAGTCAATGAACAACTTGTCCTTACTTGTATGCATACTCTAATGGCGCGTGAGCACAACCGCGTAGCTCACAAGATTGGCGAAATCAATCCTCATTGGGATGACGAAACTATTTACCAGGTAATGATGAGACGGAAGCGTTTTGGATTTTGTTGAAAGAGTGAAAGTCTGACTTGGTTGTTCTCCTTTTAGGAAACTCGTCGTATCATCGTTGCTGAAATTCAACACATAACTTACAACGAGTTTTTGCCATTGGTGCTTGGGAAGGAAGTCATGGCAAAGTTTGGGCTTTTGCTTCAAAAGGAAAACTACTGGGATGGATATGATGCTAATGTCAATCCTGGAGTGCTGGCTTCGTTCTCTGCAGCGGCGTTCAGATTCGGACATTCCCTTCTACCCACAAACGTCGAGCGGTGGTCGAAAGCGCATAAATTCATTGGTATTGTGAAGCAATATTACATTGGCTTTCGACACTTTATAACATTTACAATGAACATTTTTCAGCGTCAAGGCGGTTGCGTGATTTAATTCGACAGCCATTTGACTTGTACCGGGCAGGAGTCATTGACGAATATTTCATGGGAATGGCGAATCAAGTAGCTCAGGCTATGGACGACTCTGTAACACAAGAGGTATGTAACAAACTTATTGCGAAAATTTTTGTCATTGGTTTATTCATTTCAATGACCTTTTTAAGGTGACGAATCACTTGTTCCGTAAACCAGGACAACCGTTTGGTGTAGACTTGGCAGCATTTAATATGGCAAGAGGTCGAGAGTTTGGGCTTCCATCATATATGGAATACAGGTACAGGATTTTTGGCAATTATTAATTATTAATAATATAAATATAACATAACACTGTGCATTGTGACAGGAAATATTGCGGACTGCCAGGAGCTGAGGGATGGGACGATTTGTTTGGTTCCATGAACAACATCACAGTGAAGCGTTACTCTCAAATCTACGTCCATCCTCAGGACATTGACCTTTGGTCTGGAGGTGTGTCTGAACGTCCCTTGCCTGGAGCCATGGTTGGACCCACATTTGCTTGCATCATTGCCACCCAGTTTTCAAATGCAAGAAGAGGAGACCGATTTTGGTACGAACTTGGAGGTCACACACATTCCTTTACGCTGGAACAACTAGCGGAAATTCGAAAGGCACGACTCGCAAGAATAGTGTGTGACAACACAGACATCATTGATACCATTCAGCTATACCCTATGGTCCTCCCTGACCATGAAATGTAAAATTAGCATCACTCTCGCAAAATTATGTTTGAAATTCTAAAAACTTTTGTTTCTACTAAAGTAATCCTCGTGTCCCGTGCCGTTCCGGTGTCCTTTTGAACCTGGACTTAACCAAATGGGCGGATTATGGCCACCACGGACAGTCTTCAATTCCAGCACCTGTGCACGTGAGTTAGAGCAAATTGAATCAGCGAAATCTACTCTCATCCAAAATCTTCATTTTCTGTCCAAATTTTCTACAAAATTCCATTGTTTTTATTTTCTTGTTCTGTCTTTAACTTTATCGGTTGGGAATGAATTTTTAATGGGGTTTTGGTGACAGCGGTGATTCGGAAACATGTAAAAAATGTAAAATATTATTGGTGGAAATTCAGGTTCCTCCACCTGGGGGAGTTCGTCAGCCAATCCCAGAGATGGCTTTGGCAAGGCTCCTTCCCCGCAGTCGCCCTGCCGTCTCTTCGTCAAACCAAGTGGTGCGAACATTCCACGGGAACCCCGCAATGGCTTCACTTTTTGGAATTTCCCCCGCAAACTCAGCAAACTCCTCCCCGAATATTCCATTCTTCCAGTAAACTTCCCTTGTTAATAATCCCCTCCCCACTAAATCCAGTGGATTCAACTAGCATAATTTATTTTAAAATATTATTTTCCATCTTTGCTTTCTTTTTTCAAAGCTCAAGATATTTCCCCGTTCAAGTGAAAAAGTAGGTTATTAATTAAGCCTTAACTTTTAAGCGGAGGAGTTCCAACTTTTGATGGGACGGTTGTACATAAACAATTCAATTCACAGTAAAAATCTCCTACAAAAAAATTTCCTGAAAAATAATCGGTGTCTTTACTAAAAACAATGGTTGCTTTTCTGGTTTTGAAGGTTATTGGAGGTTTGGAGGTAAGGAAACTTTTTGCAAAAAATCTTCGTGTGAATATGCTTCTTCTGCTTTCCTTTTTAAAAATACTTTCAACTTCCAAAGCCTTTCATTGGAGGTGTTTGCTAGTCATGCTGTTATGTCAAAGTTAGACAACATGACATAATTATTGTTTCCTATGTAGATTGACACGCCTAATCTAGGCGGATATGAAAACGACCCAAGTATTGGAAAGTACGTGAATCAAGATGGACTTCAGCAGCTCCGCCATTACCTCCGGGTGGGCCCTTACAGGGACTTCCTCAGTTCGAAAAAAGGCTCACATGCAAACCCCTTCTTCGGATATCTCAGACAAGTAACTCTCAAACCATTAGGACGCTAATGACAATCAACTAACAACTCCATTAACATCAAAAGCTTAAGAAAGATCGTTGACCTTCGGGCTCTTGGCAAAGTGTCAAATGATTCTGCTAATAATGAATCCAACGGATTGAGCTAATTAACAAAATAACACAGTCACGCTATTATATCAAAATAAACGAAACTTTTTTGTAATTATAATCACAATTAACACAAATGTCAATGACCCTCCGTATTGGACAATAGAGGGAAATGCCGCACGGTGAGTTTAATGGCTTTAATGCTTCACAAAACTAAATGCTTCTTACACTAAATCCGCTAAAAATAAAAATGTACAGAGCTTTAATTAAAAATTATTAAAAATTATTAATTATTATTTTTAAATTGCAGGTGATAACTCGACGTCCTGTTACGGTGATCGATGGTCTCCAAGGACAAGATGTCTCGCAACTAGCTGATGTCCATTACTCTCAACCCGCGCTTCATGAACCTTCTCCGTTCATGACAGGAGTTGACCTCAGCCCAAGAGGTCACCCAATCCACCCACCACAGTTCAAAGAGTCAGGAGGAAAACCATACTTTGGTCCTCATAACAAACCAGGTTGGGAAATCCTCATCACCTAAATGACCTTTGTACTGTATTTAAGGGACCCTCGACTTTGGCAATTCTACCGGGGGATGAGCATGCACAGACGCACTCGGGTTTTGTCCCCCTTGTAAAATCTGTATATGGTCAGACATAATGTTGTATATTTGAATTAAGGTCAAGGGCAGGCAAAGGATAACCTTAATTCTTCTGTTTTATCGTTTTAACGACTTCATTTTAATACTAGCGTTGTTTAGTTATTTCTAGCGTCCAGTAGTCGGACTTTGAGCTAAAACTTTTGTGCCAATGGAAGTGCGAGCGTGTCTGTGTGTATGACTGGAGCCTAACTTCGCTGCCTGAAATTCCTGTGTAATTTATTTCGTGTATGGAACTTATTAAAAACTAATACAAAACGCAGCCTGGGATTCTTGAGTGGTTGTTGTCCGGTTTATAAAATTGACCCTTGACCTTCATTACGGCTCGGCAACTACCATGTACATACGCCTGATTAAGGTAAGAAATGTAATCAATTTTGTATAAATCCAGAGTTAATCGAGTGATACAATGTAACTTGCATTTTCTATTACTATTTTCATTCACTTCTCCATTGCACTGTAACCGCCAAATTATGAATTCAATCACCCATTGCTTTCTCAATTCGTTGCCACTTCCATATTTTCTGATTTTATGTCGAGTTTCCAATTCTTCCATTTCCTTTTGCCTTCTTTCAACTTTACCTTCAACCTTTGTTTTTCCAGGGCATGAGTTACGCGGAGGGAAACCCGGAAGTCTTCATCACGCGCCACGGAAGTATGCGCTACCGCCATATGCACCGCCACAAGGACCTTATGCGCAACAATACGGCAATCCTAATCTGCCGTTTATATCTTACGGATTCAAACCAGTTGCGTCGCCTTATGGCAACTTTAGCCATCATCCAAATGGCCTTTACAATCGGAGATACGCAAAAGAAATCCCTGACCACGTGCTAGACGCGTTGGAAGAGTTGTATGCGAGGAATAACTACAAACGCGAAGCTGCTGTAAGGAACCAGTGACAAACGATACCTTAAGCGCATAACCCCAAGAGCTTTTGTGCTGCAAATACATAGTGACGTTTGACAATTTTACTGGACCTTGACAATTCACATTTGCTATTTAGGCAAAGGAGAAAGCAAAAACAAAAGGGGCCAGAAGGGCCAGGACGAAACGAGAGACTGATTCTGTTCAAGCGAAGGAGACTCAGGTTGAAAATACAACGTTAACAGACACTAGCAATAACGCTTCTAGCCCTACTGAATCTTCGGGGATGCGAGATGCCTTGATTAGTTCTACATTTGACTTGATGAGTGGCCTTGTAGATCTGAGTACCCAACTTATGCACCGTGTCAGAACCACAGTGTCCAATACTATGAGGAAATCTACGCCTGTTCACTTTGTTCCTCTCAATTCAACTTTGCCATCTTCAAATGTCACTTTATTCAAAATTCCACTTCAGAAGCCCATCAGCAGGGCCAAGATTATGGAACAAAGAGAGAAAGTGGCGAAGCAAGCAACGACCCTCGTTCGACATATCCTTGCAGACTTTTCTAAAAATTTGAACAAAAGACTCCAGACGCCTGCGCAAGCGTAGCCTACGTCGCTCTCACCAATGCACACCATAACTTAATTTTAAGTGTTTTAGAGTTAGCGAAATGTGCAAAATGTGTTAACTACTTTTTCTGGTTAAGCTCATTTCGGGGAATCTTAAGTGACAGTTTATACTCTAATTCCTAATCATAAGAAGATAGAGTTAAATTAAATAGTCTCATGTCGTCCTCAGAACCCAATTTTTGTATCATCCCACTCAACGAACGAGGAATTAAAATGGAAAGCTAAAAAGCAATTATACTCTACTCGTCCGAGGTGTTAATTTGACGGAGTAAACTAAAAATGTACAAACATTAATTAATCTGCTCCTTCTCAATTTACATGTGGCAAATCAAATCATAAAAAGTTACACTATTCGTAATTGAAAGGAGATAAAATTTGAAGCTATAAAAACGACGCTTTCTTTCGTACTTTCTCCTCACTTTTGCTTTCACTCTCGGTCACTCTGTTGTCGTGTTTCTTCTCTTCTGCTACTTATTAATTTTTCTAAAAATTCAGTGTTGATCACTTGAATTACGCTTTCTGCAAGAATATGGAGAGATCAACGGCGATTAAGATTAGCTGCTGTGCAGTTTTTCTTATTGTCATTTTCGAATTGTCGGGTAGTGCAGTCGGGGCGTCACATGCGAATCCAACTTGCATCGTGTAAGTCTCGTAATTTTCAGGCACTTTGCTCTTAAACTTAATTCGTAGGTTAATTCAGAATTTTGTAATTGTAGGAATTGCGCACAGTGTGTCAAAGGTAAGGGAGCAGTGAAGGGAGTCTACTCTCCGGTGAATAGTGCCCTCAATGTTTCATTTCTG
This sequence comes from Pseudachorutes palmiensis, assembly GCA_009869845.1. NCBI lineage: Eukaryota > Metazoa > Arthropoda > Collembola > Poduromorpha > Neanuridae > Pseudachorutes > Pseudachorutes palmiensis. The sequence continues at coordinate 29,393 of VNWY01000361.1, forward strand.
TTAGTTTACGGAGACTTTTTCGACGGTCGTTCCTGTGCTGAAATGTGCATGCGAGCTTGGGATGACTTCCGTGTCGTCGACTGCGCCGACCCGGTGACGATTGCTCGCTTCATACGTTCCTGAGATGAGATCCAATACCAACGCCGGAGACTCAATAGACGGACGAAAAGCATAATTTACTAGGGCTTATTTTAACTTAATTTGTACAAAGTGGTACCGCAGAGTAGTAGTGTTGAAATAAACGTCTGTAGATTTAAATCTACTCTAGTTTGTTGATGAATTCGGCAATGGAGAACAGATCGTGGCAGTCAGGGATGAAGCGTCCCTTTTCAGAAATACAGGCCTCTGCACATCTTCTACCGTGAAAGTAATCGTCATACAGTCGCTTACAATCTGAGCAGTTATTCAGACAAATCTTGATTCGAGCTGAACGCACTCTAGGTGGGTAGACGATCCCTCCGCCTTCAACAGCCACTAGGAAGCCAGCCACCACCACAAGGATGGAGAAGAGCGCCAATTGTTGATTCCAAGCTGAGCGTCTATTCATCTCTAAAGTAAAAAATCTCAATTAAAAACCTCCTTTAATTGCAATTAACAATCTCCTTTAATTGCATTATGCAGTAATAATCTTACCGAGAATAACACAAGGAATCCTTTGTTTCAGCTCCTAATCTCAAAGTGGACTTGACCAAGTGAATTGACATTATCCCATATTTATATCCTAATCTTCCATCTCTTTTTCGATCCTGTCGAATGACTTCAAATTGGCACAAAAAAGTTTAACAGTAAATATGCAAATTATGCATGTTTGGTTTCTCCATTGTTCTCATCCGCACTGACGAAGATGAGCTCATCCACGCCAAATAAGATGAATAAGATTCAGTTTTTTTCCCTACTGGTCAATCACGCCGTTGTCTTTTTTTACTTGATTGGGCTAGCTGCATTTCGACATTAAATTGACTGGATGCGGAATCGGAAATTTCATCGTCAAATGAAGAAGGAGTCTCGTCGTCTGAAGATCCAAGGACATGCTTCCGCTTCCTTCATTTTGTCCACTGCAGTAAGGAGCCAGTAAAGTTGAATTTATGGACAAGAGCCAAAGCTAAGGGAATTCACAGGAAAAGTTTACAACTAAATTAATTAATTAAGCTCGGAGGAGGAATCCATTGGTTGAAAAAGAAAATGAAAAATCAGGACGACATTCTCTTAACTTCAAGAATTTATTCTTCCAATAATTGGGTGCCTTAGATCCTGTTAAAATTATGCCTACTACATTGCCAATTAACCCAAATCATCAAAAGTCAAACCAAAATCAGAGCAATTTTAACCTAATTACAATTAGGTTAAAACCTGACCAAGCTTCAAGTTGGAATGGAACTGAGAAAAAGTCTCAAAAAGTGGAGAATTTGAGCGCTACTTTTGAATCTTCCCTTTTGGCAAAAACTTGGGAAAAATTGGAACTGAACGAAGTACTGTTAATTTTAACGATTAATTTAGTTTAACGATTAGTTAACTTACGGATCATCGATTACTTCCGGATATTACTTGACACTAGTCTGACTTCTTGGGGCATCGAAAAAGTACCAAAGACCAGATGCTCAAGTACAAATTTTTATCGTCCGTAAGTACCTTATTTTAATAAAAATGAAATACGATGGCAGATGGATAACAACAATGGAATGTAACGGGTACCATCCTTGACCAGAAGTGGAACTGGCGTTGATTTTTTGGCTATATGTAAATGTACTGCTTTTTTGATATTTTCCTGTGTTTTCATCCAGGTCGAAGTTGGTCCGACATGGTAATGCGAGATGACTGGATACTTTGGCAAGTATCTCATGTGATTACGATCCTTTTGGCATTGCCAATACTATCGCATCAAGATTTCAGCAACAACGTAGTTAGTCACAACGTGAGTTGCATTTATGTCTAAGAATCTGATCATTTTCACGTAAATTAATTACAAGTTGTTTGAGCTTTGTTTATGTAATTGTAGGTAAAATGTGGTGATTTGAGAATGGGGCAGTTTATTTGTAACATGACGTCCACGATTGATCCTGCTACTCAACAACCCCGGGATTGCCAGCCGAATAATCTCGCAACGAGTGAGTGTTTTAAATCATTTGAATAGACTGTACTATATGATCTTTGATCTTGTAATGTGCCACTGTCACTGAATCTTTAAATTCCAGTACAATGCATAGCAGTAGAAGGATTGATATGTGACGAGACTGGTAATCGTACTTTTGCCAAAGTTATTCCATGCAAGTGGACGTAAGGCTGTTATTATATTTAAATACTATGTAAAAAAGATATTTCTCTACTGAATTAATTTGATTCTAATTGTAGGAATGGTTACTACCTCTCAACGACGTTACTTCTCTCTGTGTTCTTTGGTACCTTGGGCGTGGACCGCCTCTACTTGGGACACGTAGGCATGGGTCTCCTGAAGATGTCTACCTTGGGATTCCTTTTCATTGGCCAATTAGTGGACATTGTCCTCATCGCTACGGAGAATCTAAGCCCAAAGGATGGTTCACACTATGTCACAGGCCTCTACGGTCCATCAGTAGAGTCCTTGCGGGCAAACAACCTTACGTATGTCGTACACAGACCAGATTGGTTCACCTAGGAAGTCAAAAGTCAAGCGGCCGAGTCCCAATTCGATATAAACTATACAATCGAATATCCTAATTTATAATTGCGTTTTAGTTTGAAGGAAATTAAGGTTCTTCAAAATTACTGTAATTTTGTATAACATGATGGGAAGTCCATCTCGCATTTGTTGACGACAAGTAAAGTCTTGACAATATTTTATAACAATGCTAAAAAGGGGTTTTGAGTTGAGTTTTAGCTAGATTAGCTGGGGTTGAGGGCTAAAGGTCATGAAAGCTCTAAAATGGAAGCGATAGAGACTGGAGAGGGGGTAGGATGACTTCTAACTTTTTATAAACAACAGCAGGGTTTAGACATTTGTAATGGCCACAGGGCTAAAATCATCCAAACCTATCACTTCAGCTTGAATCCTATTTTAGAGGTCACTTTGGCCCCCACAGAGGTCAAGCCGATGCCCAACCTGGATGTGATGAATTTTGCACGAGTGCGAGTGGGTTGAGAAAGGGCGTCCCAGAGCGACCAGTAGTGCGATTATGACACACCAGAAATAACCCTGTCCAAATTCGCATCCAAATTGGATTGAAAGTTCCAATGTTGGACCGTCAACCGTTCCAGCATTCGGTTACCATGGTAGGTCAACTCAGGTCACTTGTTTTACAATCAAATATTTACGCTGCTTTATAACCAAGCCGTTACTTTACTCTTTCACTTGATTTCATTCACATTCCTGCTGCTTCTGCGTCTTCTTCCGTGTTCCAATTCTAATAGGTCGATTGAAAAGTAATCTTGTCTTGGGCCAATTTGCTCAACTATGGCGTCTGTGCCTGGCCATGGATTACCTCCACGTGTACCTCCAGGCATTGCTGCTGCTGGATCCACGCCTCCTGCTAATGCTGACCCCATTCCAGGTCAAGATGATGATCACGAGGACACTGGAGCCGAAGGTGAAGCCAAAGAAATGCCTGGAGCTGGTTCTTCTGATAATGAGGCTGAAGGCGAGGATGCAGAAGACCAATTGGTGCCATTTCTTATCCGGTTCCGTCCACATCCACACGCTGGTGGTGACGTTGAAGAAGAAATTGAAGGTGAAGGTAGCGAAGAAGCTGATGACGCTGTGAACCTCGACGACGTCGGTGGTAGTGAGGAAGAAGAAGGTGAAGCTGCCCCTGATCGTCCTCCTGCTCCTCCTGGAGTTTGCGCTCGCTTCCCTGTCCCAACTTGCGAACCTAACCTCGTTAGCTTTCAAACAATGCTATTTACCATCATTGGCTTCTGGGTTAATTGGATTGATTGAAAATTGGATTTCATTAATTCTAGGATGTGTTTCTAATGGTTCGTCGAAAGAAGACGACGATCTTTATCGACGCGAAGGAAGATACATCGGTTCTCGACCTCAAACGAATGATTTCTGGTGAGAACCTTTGATTGAAAATTCATGAGGATTTAAGGATATCTAACCTCGGTATTTTCCTTCCAGGAATCACCAAAGTGTCCCCGGAGGATCAGAAATTATTTGTGCACAATAATGAGCTGGATGAAAAGAAGAAAATCAGTGATTATGGTCTCAACGCAGGAAGCGCTAAACCCCAAGGCCCAGCAACGATCGCACTCGTCTTCAAGTAAGACTCACAACTATAGAACACTAAATAGAAAAGAGTTATTAATTACACTCTTGCAACTGTAGGGATGAGCGTGGAGAATGGGAGAGCATTGACATTGCCCCGTTGTCTCAACCACCAGAACTCCCCGAAGTCATGCGACAGCAGGAACCAAGCAACGCAGAAGGAGGTTAATTATACAACAAAATACTTACAGCAAATGAACTCAATTAACATCATACGAAAAACATTTACTTGTGAAATATACAAACAAAAGATTCGGTCATTTTAGTAGTCTTCTTCCATGTACTCACTCAGCATTATACGCAAAGGTCATTAGCGAGCATCGAAGACAATCACTGGAAGTAAATAGCATAAGTTTAGTAACAGGCGCAAGGTCAAATTAAGGAAATTAGACTAATTTACTTACATCGTTTTGTTCGTTTCTTGTACATGATACGGTATCCGCATTCTCGGCATCGAATAGGATCACGAGCTTTGATTTCATTCTCACAGTGACATTCTACGAAACAAACATCCAGTGATTAGACATTTGGATTATAACCTTTATAAACTTTAGCGTGATTTACCTCCACAAATGTAAATCATGGGAATCTTGGATGGATCTTTTGCGGCAGCCGCTGCGTCCTTGCTAGTTCCTGGCCCGGGTGTCTCAGCTCCTGCTTGACGTGGACTCTCCATCCTGTCTCACTGTCTACACAGGTTAGTTGTCCCTACAAGGTTAATGATCCCAAGCACCAAATGAGAGCAAAACAAGACGTAGAGAGTGTGTGCCGTCGAGTCAATTACTAATTGAAAAATCAATCCAATCTTGCAATCAATCCTTTCGAATTTTCTTCACCATCTCCCGCCACGAGATTTGCTGCTGAAGTGGGGTGGAGTGGGGAGGGGGAGAAACAGCTGATCCACTAAGGGAAAAGGCGCGAGAGAGACAGCCAATCAAAACACAGGAAATTGGACTGTCAGTCAAAAAATTAAACAATCAGGGCCGACACAACCCATATGAAATCACGTATGAAATCTTAAGGGTTTATTAGAGTTTTTAAATTTAAATTATATGTATATATATAAATAAAATTTAATTAGATGTTAAAAATACAAAACAAAAAAAGAACGTGGAAGGATTCATTTATGACAAGCAAGCATAAGTATTATTATGAATTAGGGGCCAAACTATGCTATTTAATAGCTTCATAATAGGTTTATAAGCTTTTCATTGTTGTTATAAACTTTTATAATTTAAATTGGCGTTATAAACTTATTTGTGCTGTATATTTGTACCCTAATTCACATGTTATTACACACAGCGGTTTTATTAATAAAAATTAATAAAAATGCGTTGTTAAGATTAACTTGGTTTGAATCTTGAATGTAAAGGCTGTTTGGGGGAATTTCTTTTTTATATTTTTATAAAAATACGAATTTTCGGCTTGAGTAAACGATGTACCGAAAAATCTGGAAAACTAGAATCTACCCTAACTTACCCGGATTTTACTAACGCGGCTGCCCTGAAAACAATGAATCCGTCTGAACCCTAATTATTCTTGTAACTAATGTACTCTATGTATAGTTGTGTAAAATTAGAAATATTAATAAAAGTTTTTGGTAGTTTAAACTTTTTCCCTTTTTAGGAGTGGCAATGGTATGAATGATGTTAATAAAATCTGTTAATTCAATTGACAATTGAAATATGATATTTTTGAACTGGATATTTTGTCTAATTTGAGGTAATCAGAATGTTCTGTTCCGGCCCTGTATGTTTTTGTTTAGGCGGCCAAACGGCTAACATTTTTGGAAAGAGAAAGTGATTGATGAATTGGAGGGATCGCTTTTTCCTCCAGTTCCAATCAGAATGGGCTGAGGAGAGGTTGGGGTTAAACTTCTCGCTAAATTAATTGGTAATTAGGGGTTGGGGATTAATTAATAAGCTCAAATTAGCTATTAGTAGTCGGCAGTTAGTCAGTCTAGTTGGTGCAGGACCGCTCAACAACAATCAAAACATGCTCACCGAACTGCCAGTCATTGTCGTGGACGCCTTGTTGGACAGGTATGTGTCCGACAATGACCTCAGGGTCATCCATCAAGTATCAAAGGGATGGAAGGATCTCATCGAACAACGACCCACAGTTAACGCACGAAGACTCGCACTAGCAAGTACCATTCAGCAACACAAAGAAAACATTCAGAAATCAACGCAGGTAACTTACATCCAACTGTTATATACTAATTCACTAATACACGCGTATTCTGTCATTGCCTCTCTGGTCGCGTTTCGTAATTCGGTGATTCTGTAAAGGATATCATCAGAACTCAGAAGCAGCGCTGATCAGAAGGGCGAGGGATATCGCTTTTTTAGGATTAGATAGAAGCATATTTCTTTACGATCGAGGGGAAATAGTTAGTGATATGCGAGGTAGATTGTAACATTGTTAAGAAGCAGTGATTAATTTGCCACAATTTAGATTTTTATTGGCACTGAGGTTGCGATTGCTTTGCTTTTGTTTTAGTTGCCCTACTTTCAATTCAGCACCAGGGATCGGATTTGACTTTTAACCTTTTATGGCCTTTCAAAATTGGAAATTGTAATATCTGAATTCCTTCATTTAACGGAAAACACAAACACTTGGAAGGATTGTGATTACCTCTGGTCGTGGTCTGGTGCCGGCTAAGTTTTATTGTCAACGTTCATGTCTGAGAGTACAAGATGCTCGAGGAGCCAAGGAGAGCAAAGAGATAAGGACGCAATGCCAATTTCGTTAAGTAAACAGTCGCATAAGCTCATTAGCAGCCAGTGGAATGAATGGAGGACGAGAGGGAACCCAGTTCATGAGTTATTTACAAAGGAAGATTGGTCAGCACCAAGCAGCAGTAGCAACGACTAAGCTTCTTTCTGTCGGCGTTCTGTTTGCACTTCCACTTTGACTTCAATTCTCGCACACATGTCATTCCCAACCTACTTGTGCAATAAGCTCTTCTTTAGTAAACCCAACTGACAATTTGTTGTTGATCTTAATCTTTCTAGCCATTGGAGTTTCCACCCACGGTCAATGGGCCCAAATCCGGGCAATCCAAGAAGGAAGCTGATGAGGAGAAAACAGGGTCAGGACGAGCACTACGGAACGCAACTGCTGCCAATTCAAACAATCCAATTCATGTGACCTCAGCATCGCCCGGAAGAGCCACTACTCACAAGAAAAGCGGGCGCTCTGCTAATGGGCCAATTCCGCGCATTTCCTCTACTCCGAGATCTCGGTTTCAACGAAAATTCGAGGTAAATAACATTGTAATTTACTACACTGAAAATACCTATGGAAGCTAACAAGAACTTTTCAATTACAGGCCGGACTAAAGTTAATGCCGGGGCAGATTTTGTTCTCATGTCCTGCATGCAAAAGTCCTGTTGCATCTCCGATTTCAGCTTCACAATCTATTCAGGAAAAAATGCGGCGGAACACCTCAGATTCTGGTCTCTGCTTCACACTTACGTCTAGTGTTCTTGAGAAGGGAACCCCTCAGTTGAATTCACACGAAGAAGAAGAGCCTTTGGACTTGTTCGACCTCAAATCACCGGAACATGACTTCATAAACATAAGCATGATTGTCTCACCATCTTCGGTGACGTCCCCAGTCTTCAGTGAAGCAGAAGTTGGCCGTGAGACTGAAGCCATTCTCCGAGATCTTGAAGAAACGAAGAGTCCCCTCTCTTGTCCATTCCTCATCTCTACATCTGCTCTCAGCATCTCTGATAATTCGCATGGAATCGGAGATAGCGTTGTGGATTCACCTTCGACAGTGAATACTACATCAAACATATCAGACTCAAATCATTCTCGAGGAGACGACATCTCTAAACCACCGCCTAATGTGAGTCAGGACTCAGGTATTTCAAGTCCACGGGTAAAAATGAAGTCACAGACGTCTCTCGTTCGCTCTCAACATGCCAAACAACTTAAACTCAAGTCATCCTCATCTCCCTCTCTGCTCGTTAGCAGCATGCCAAATTTTTTCAACTCCGGACCTCAGTACGAAGTTGTCCAATGTCCAGACTGCTCCTATCGTTTTTGCTCAATGTGCAAGTTCAAAGAGCATCCGGGAAAGGCCTGTCGTCTCATCGGTGGGTTGGATTACGACGATGAACTCCATGAATGTCCTAAGGTGGTCTCATTTTTCCAGCATGCTCGTCCTCGTCCAGCCACTTTTGCAGAAACGGGTAAATCTAAAACTAAAAAGAAAGTGTCTTTACGACGCCTCGCCTTATAAGATCTCCTTATGAATCTTCTACTCCTGTTACTTATAGTTTGTTAATAAGTTTGTTATATTTTCTATTTTGTACATAAGCCAAGTCTTATGAGTTAAAATTTTACTAAAAATCCATTGTCTAAATTCGCAAAATGTCACGAAAATATCACGCACCACTCAAGTTTTTAAACTAACAAGTTAAATGGTAAGGCATCAATTCTCTTCCATTTTCTATCGCTAAAATTGAGAAATAAAAATCACACATAACTCGAGAGTAAAATAAACGTGTGTCTCGAATTAGTTCATAATTAGTAGGTTTCCCAATGCCATTTCCCCGGTGATAGGGACAAACTTTGTTAAATCCGCTTTATAGAAAACAATGAAAATGGTGAATTTTACATTTTATTCGAAATTGCAAAATCGTATTTCAGCTCGGTATAATTTTCAAAATTTGGCGCTTTGGCGCGTATGCAATGTGATTTTACTCCAGCCAAATGGCTCCCCCAGCTACAGATTTCCAGCACCGTGGCTCTTCTGACAGGCTATTGCAGGAACGCGGTTACACGTTGACAGAATGCATTGGCGAAGGGAACTACGCCAAGGTAACTTAACATTTTCAGTTACAATTATTCATTTAATTGGTTTAAACTTGAATTTCGGATAGTTTAGGTGTACATTGCATCCTACATTGACCACCGTCGGAATGAAGACGACCCCCACCGGAAAGCACAACTCGCTTGCAAAATGATCGACGGAAGTGCTGCCAATCGGGAGTTTATGCGAAAGTTCTTCCCAAGAGAACTGGAAATCATGTCACGCATCAACTACAAGTTTTGTCTGAGAATCCACAGCGTCGTCCAGCGAAAGAATCTCTACTTTGTATTCATGCAGTACTGCCCGTAAGGAGTAATGCCAGTATTATTTTGGCGGAATAATGCTTTTTATAAGCATTCCTTTGCACTTTTTAGGAACGGCGACCTTCTTGACTTTATCGTAGCAAATGGATCCTTGAAGGAGAGACAGGCGCGAGTCTGGTTTACCCAAATCCTCAAAGGTCATTGATACCAAGCATCCGTTTTCTGAAGAAATAATTTACTCTTTCTATTTTGATTTTAGCACTGAATTACTTGCAATCAAAATCCATAGCTCACCGAGACATCAAGTGTGAGAATGTTCTCCTGACCAACGCCTACAATGTAAAACTGGCTGACTTTGGATTTGCACGGTCCATGATGTTCGGAGAGAAGACCTCACGCACGTTCTGCGGTTCTCCGTCCTATGCAGCTCCAGAAATCTTCCGTGGAAAACCGTACGATCCTTTTCAAAGTGACGTCTGGTCCTCTGGAATTGTTCTTTACGTAATGCTGAACAAGTCACTGCCATTCCCGTCACAAGACACGAAGAAACTCCTCGTTGCTCAAACGGGAAGAAGCTGGAAGTTAAGATCAAGGGTATGGAAATAGTTCTAATGCAATATGCTAAATGCAATAGATTACGGCCATGTATTATTCACAGATTGCTCCATTCATGACAAAGGAAGTGAAGGACTTTCTATATAAAATCCTTGACCCCGAACCACTGAGCCGCCCACATGCATCCGAGCTTTTGCTTCTCCCGTGGATCCAAATATCAACTAGATTCCAGGAAGTGACACCACCACCATCCCCCGTGCAATCCGTTCTGGGGCGGAATCAGCAGTACTGGGACGAAGAAGAACAAAGGGCTGCGGCGGCGGCGGCCCAATTGCATCTGTGAATGATAATCTCTATCCACGTCATCACTGCGACAGGGTATCTCGAACAGCGAACAATTCCTAGCAAGAGTAAACCACATTTCTAAACACAAGGGTTCATTCCAGTTCATTTAAGGCAACAAAAGGCAAACCTGGAGTAACAATTACGTCTTTGCTGGAGTAAGGGTAAGAGAGGGATGAAAATGAATTTCTCCTCAATTGTATATGGGGCAAAACAAGAAAAGTGTAGAAAAGAATAGGGCTTTTACACTGCATTTCAGCATTTCGATTGTTGCAAGAACACCATTTAATAGTACTGTTAAACGTGGTTGTTGTGATCCTGTAGGTTGGGAATGTGTTGATTTATTGACGTAATTGTATTTGGTGTGGATGTGGTCTCATTTGATTTTACGTTTCGGTTGGATAGTCTCCTTTTCAACTTTCCCCGGTCCTCCCACGGGACTTTTCTTTGCTGTTGTGTGGCACTCGTCCTGTAGCCTTGTCTCCCCGAATTCGGTTCTCCATCGGAGCAAAACGGTGTCTCTCCAAGGACCTCTTCAACCCCTTCTGCCATCAACTGAAATTCAGAGATCATCCGGAAAGGATTCACAGCCGCCCCAGCCATAGCGACATGGACTCGCTCCCTGGCGTTCTAACAATTAATCCCAGTTGACATCACGGAGCCTCACATGAGATCCAACTGTCACCACCAACACACGAATGACCTGTCAACAATTTGTCTTCGATGCCTCCTCGTCATCGAATTACGAAATTATTCAGCGGCGGAAATTTGATTGAGCTGGAGATAAGGATTCAAGACACGGAAAGCCCACCTGACGATAATTCTGCTTCCGATGCTTTTCCCTTTTAGCACGAATAATAAACTCAATCGTGTCCATTACAGGGTTCATAATTTTTCCAGAACTAACAAGAGACTCAGAATTATGTCACAAAACTCTGGACAGGATTTATGAAAAGGAAATGGAACTAATAAATCCATAATTAATTCCTGCTGTGTGTGTTCCATTTCAGTTTCTTGCTACACTTCCGCAGTTTACATAAACGAAAAATCCTGTCCTTGGATTCTGTTTCCTGTTCCAATTCAATTTTATTTTCATATAAAATTATGGCTTATAGAAAGTTCTCATCGACTTTTGATTACTTTTCAAAAGGAAAGTTTTCTACAAAGGTTTTTAATTTCCATTTTGGTGAATGCCTGACATTAAATTATCTCGAATGCGCATTTGGAGAAGCACCTTTGCTGAAAGATTTCATTTGCCGATTAGTTGTTTGAAAAGAGAGACTTTGGAAGATGGATTTCTTTTAATGAGGGTGGTGACGGACGGAGTGCTTTCTCCTTGGTCTTTCTCCGTGGCTTTTGTGATGGTGGGTTTAAGTGGGTCGTCGTCGTGGAATGATGTGGGAATCCCTGTTTAATTGGTGGGAACTGGATTCCTCGGCTGGAGTGCTTATCAGGACCTGGCAGGAGTTTCGGTCTTTAATCCAGAAGCCAGGCACTTCCCATTGTCCGCACGGAGCAGGGCCTGGTGCGGAGAAAGATACGACCTCCCAAGGGACTTTGCAATACTATGCCCTCCCTAATGAAAAACAAGCCACGCCCAACACTCCGCCCACCAAAACTCAGCTTTCTCCGGAATGCTTGCACCAGAAAGCGAAACCCAATTAAAACATCAAGTATAAATAGTACGGAACGCGCTCAGATTCGGACTCACTTCAACTCGCTTTCCGGTTATTCTTCAACGGCTCGAGTTCTCCAGAAATGCCACACACAGGTCAGCAAAAGGAACTTTATAGCTTATAGGCTTTACATTTTTGAAAGAATTTGGGAATTTCATGTTAAGTTTTAAGGGAAATAAAGACCTTGAAAGGGTGAAAGTAACTTTCTCTTTCCATCCCCTTTCTCATCTTGGCGTTTGAGATTTCACTCGATTGGTCACCTTATTGTACCTCCTCTTCCAGGTCAAGCTGGTGTGAATCAGTTGGGCGGAGTATTTGTTAACGGGCGTCCATTGCCTGATTACGTTCGACGTCGAATCGTTGAACTGGCTCTAATGGGTGTTCGACCGTGTGACATTTCTCGCCAGCTTCTAGTCTCACATGGCTGTGTCTCTAAAATTCTGACGCGGTTTTATGAAACGGGTTCCATCAAACCTGGATCCATTGGAGGAAGCAAAACAAAAGTAATGCGCTCGCTTTTTCCGAATTTTTCTTTTTTCAATTAGCAAAATAGAAGTAATTGAGCAGCATATGTTATTATGTAGCAAGTTGCGACTCCGGCAGTTGTGAAAAGAATTCTTCGGCTGAAACAGGAAAACAGAGGTCTCTTTGCTTGGGAGATACGCGAACAACTCCTGACACAAAGGATTTGCGACATGCAAACGTGAGACATTCTTAGTGAACTTGAGTCTCGAGCGTTAAAATTTTATTTGCTGTTTTAGAATTCCAAGTATCAGTTCCATCAACAGAATTCTACGCAACTCCGGAATGCTCAACCCATCGGAAGGCGATCTACCAAACACGCCACATTCAAATGACATCTGCCAAGGACCATCGAAAGCAACCAATCAGGAAACCGGAATCCAACACTTGCAGACATCATCCAATAGTTCAGGTAAATTGTATAAGATTTATCTTTAAAATTTTTTTTTAATCCGGATTCCTGATTCCAATTCCATTTAATTTTAGGACTTGTATATCGAAACAATCGACAAATCCTTGTCCCGAGACATCAACCAAAACAAGTCGAAATTCAAAAGAACTCTGCCTTCCATGTAACCATTTCAGAGCAATTGAACTACTTTGGAGTTTCTCCATTTTGGGCTTCAGCTAATCAAGGCCAATTGATTTCTTTCTATACCCCACCGTATGACCTTTCAGTGCATCAGAGATCTCATAACCCACCAGAGCTACCAAATCCAAACACCCATTTCCGTCTTGTGAAACCCACCCATCGGCTAAAATCGTTCACCATTGATGAAATTTTAAAGATCGATACAAAACCTTACGCACACACGAAATAAATGATACTACAGAGATATTTTTATTTCCCATTTCACTACCTGTTATTCACGATCAGTCAATGAAAATGTAAAGCGTGACCCAGATTAAACTCAAGAAATGTAAACGCCTTGCCTGCAGGGGTGTGTAGAGTGAGCATTCTTTTGTCAAAGCCGTGTGTCAAAGTCACATTTGGAGGCTTGCGTGTAAGTCCAATTGCAATAATATGAAAACGCCGAAAGCGCAAACCACACCTTATGGAACAAAATTAAAACAAAGTCATGTTGATTTGAGTGTTGGTTGCGCTCAAGGTGCCAGCGCACAGTGTGAACGCTTTGGAGATTTCATTTTTTTTTAAATTCGACCAATTTTCGCAGCAATATTGGCAACATTTCCGGAATTTCTGTCATCACTTGGAAGTAGGGCATTCTCTAGTTAATCACAATTTAGGAAACAACCAATTAGGAAGATGAATGCGGAACACATTCTAAGCAAGTGACGCCGAGACGATATCTGAATGACAAAACGTGAGCGTGGTGAGCCAAAAATGATAAATCTGTCAAACAGGTAAAACCTGTTGGATTTTTACTTTCCCAAGCACAGGAAGTTGTGAATCTGGACGATGACCTTAACGTGTGTGACCTTAGTGAGCAACCATTTATTCCAAAATATAAATAGCGCAGGTAAACTTTACAGGGTTACAAAACTAGAGCTGGAATCTTTGTGAAGCCGTGGCATATTCTGCTTTGTAGAGGGATGTTTTAGATCTTGTAAAGTCCGAATATCCGTCTATTTCCGGTGGGATGAGGATAATGGGTTGAAGGTTAAGTGGCCGCTTTCCATGTTCATGGCTCATTGTCAAAGTCGTTGGTGGACCAGTCGTGGTCTCCGTGGGGTAGAATCCACTGGGCAAATACGACGAACTGCTCCGGCCTTTGGATTTTCCTTCCGCTGGACTCAGTTTGACATGACGAGAGCCAAGAACAAATCCTAAAATAGCCAATACGCAACCGTCCAGTAGACCGAGGATACCAAGGACGAGTCCCCATCGGACTCCACATGCACCAAGAGAGAAGCGGTCAGCGTCTGTTCCACACGTTTGCTTCACTTGTGGAGAATCCCAGCCCAATGGAAATACTAGGAGACCCACGCCAGTAAAAAATGCTGGAAACAATCAAAACACAAGGTTAAAAACGTTTGTGGAATGAATGCTCTAACTCTTTGTGTAAACATGTCACCAGGAAAGATTTAAGTACGAATGATAGCGGAAATGTGGTTGTTATAATCAGTGCGCGCGTTTTGTCGACATGCTCTCATGGTCCACTGTATGAGGCGGAGATAATGAAAGAGGAGGTTTGTCACTCGTTACTTTTCGCATCAAAGGCGACATGGGACTATGACAGAGAAAGCGTCAAATTCTCCTAACCACGATATAACTTTATCAAGTTTTATATCCCAAGTTTCCAACTTGTAGACTTGTAGACTCACCGGCGACTGTTTGCATCCATGCAACAATGTGGTAGGCGACATTTGCTGGAGCGCAGACAAAAAGGACGAGAGCAAAGACAGAGAGACTGGAGATGAGGCAGGCAAGGCCAATGAGTACCTAATTAAAAATGACCGGTCAATTATAAGCTTACAATGAGGCAATGCTAAGCTAAAATCTTACAGTAGCAATACGCATGGGTGGATTTGGGATTGTGGAGAAGTCATCCAGGCGTCCTCTACAGTGTTGTGTCGTCACTGATTCTGCAGCGACTCCAACTGAAGAGACAGCGCAGTGTTTCCATGAATTGAAATACCCCGGCCCGGTTGCTGAACTGTTTCCAACCCACTGGGGTTGAAAAAAGACGAGCAGAGTGATGATAGCATAGCAAATACTAAAAACACCCCACAAGAATCCAATGGCTTTTGTGTTCTTGGCGTAATTTGCTACCACCAACTGTCCTGTCTGGACATACTCAACCTTACTGGAACTGACCATGGCCACAGCAGGCCGACTCTGCCCCTGGGTCGAAACAATTCCCCTTTAATCCCCACGAGGAGGAACCAGAAGGTAAGATTTGAATGCCCCAAAAGTGGATCTCCTCACATCCCGAGGTCAAAAACTGAAAGAAGCAAAGTGTGTCAGCTTCAGACGAAGACGATGGCCAAGAATTGCGAAAACATAGCCCATGAGAAAGATTCCTGAGAGAGAGTTCAACCCTCCTGCCTCTGGGGGATGAAGGATTGTTCCTAACAATGGGAGCTCTGATCACACCCTGATCCTCTTGGCCAGGCCAAGCATGATACTGATGAGAACTCTTCATTATTGGCTCAACAATACACTCCACTCTGTTACACAACATCAACAAAACAGTCAACGAGGCTTTCCTTATTGTCATACCTTGACGAGGCTTTATTACTTTATGCGGTTTTCATATTTGCTAATTCCTTTGGTTTCTAATTCTTCGCTTGATTGACATTTTTCTTGGTCCACCACCAGGTACCATTTAGTTGCAGAAATCCTTCTTGGGACATTTTGAGCATTCCAAGTAACAGGACAGACGACTGACTGATGGCATCGCGATCCTGGAGAGTGCGCAGATAGGATGACCAGTCAAGCCGGTTGTCGTAAAATCCAAAGGTTTGAAAGCCTCAGTCGCAGGATTCTTCGTGTACACTTCCTGTGGGAAGCGCCTGGAAAAAAGGAGTAAAACTGCATTACAAATGAATATGGAAAATTGAAAATCGAGCTTACATGAAATCTACTTGATATGTGGAGACCTCGTCGTCTGGATCCGTGTAGTCAATTGGTTTCTTTACCTTGCAAACGGGCGGAGCCTTAAAAAAATATATACGACTTTTAATAATATGAAAAACTAAGGAGCATGTTGAAAATACTTGCCTCAAATGATTGATATCCCATATATCCAGGAATCATTCGGTCGTACGGAATGCGGAGACGATTTGACCTTGCCAAACGAAGATTCTCGGCTGAAGGAAGTTCATGCATTTCTGGACATCGAGCAAATCTGTAAACAACAGAAAACAATGAGTAGTTACACAACATGAATTCAGTTCTAGTGGTCGTTTACTTTGCTCTGTGAAGGTAATGGTCCTTGAAGTAAGAGTCATATTCAAGGCAAGGCCGATTGTACATTGTGTCACAACGACCAGCCATCCGTTGATACCGACGGGGATCAATTTCCTCCTCTTCGGGGCAGCATTCAGATCCTTCCGGTTTGTGTTTCATCTAAATGGAGATTTGATGTATGAAAACTTCAACCGTCGTAAACCGAGTTGCAATTTTGACCTACCGGATCCCCTGGTGGAGATTCCATGCATGTTCGCGGAACTTCTAGCTTCGTGATTGGAAGTGCAGCTCCGTCCTTGTTCATTTCTCGATACGTCGATGTCAAAATGTACTTTTTAACAAGGTTCTTCACACACTCTGGACTTTCATTTCTCCACCAACTTTCATCTTCCTTGAATGGAACGATTAGATTTTCCTTCGGGATTGGTTCCACCAACCCAAGACAGTCGGGAACAATGCGAGTGTCCTCAGTAGGGAGTGGTGGCGTAATCTTGGGTTCTTTCTTCAAGTCTTCAGCATCAACTTTGTTCTTGTAATCCCAGAACTTCTTGTCCAAAATCTAAAATCAAAAGGCCAAGAGATGAGGAGACATTGAGTCCAGTAAAATATGGAAAGTAAAACTCACTTCGCGATTGGACGTTTTACTGGCAATGTAATTGTAGTCTGGTTCTCTGAAATCAATTCGGTAGCTTGATGTGTAGATTTTCTGTCGACCAGTGTCCTCCTTTTGTGGCTCAGGCTGCAGACATGACCTGTCCACAGCCGGCTGACCAAAATCGTTGTGGTTTCGAGTGGCCAGACACCGACGCCATGGTGGCTTCATTTTCGCACCTACAATGAATTTACACTGTAGAAGATAATTGATAATTTTGTCTTTGTTACATTCGTTGATGTGCGCATCTGGGGGAAGGCAGATTTCCCGATTCATTTCCTGTTCCGCATTGCAGAGCGTCGCTTTCGCATTCGCTCGGAGCTGCTCCTCACATTCAGTTTGTCGCTCTATGCAGTCTTCATACCGAGCAACCTCAGCGGAATCAATATTTCTGTAAAAAAAAATTTTAATTTTTGCACAATAATTGAGATTTTAAATAATTATTGCTGTTATTACCGAATGACTCGAACACATGCTGGGTTTTGAAACTCGTCCTGATTGGTTGTCACCCAACGGCGACATGAAGGCCGATTCTCCATCATCGTGACGAAAGACAACGTTTCAGAAAACGTACAAATGATTACGCGCCTTCTTCGGTGGAAATCCTGCCTCGTTCTAAGTAACTATTTTATTGATTTTTGTCAATTTGTGAAACATAAACAACGCCTGTAATTCAGTTGTCATGTCAACCTGCCGTGTCAACCTTGACTACTTCAAGCTTCGAGAACCTAAAACCTAAGTTGTTGAGATCATCGTCTTGACTTTCAGTTCCGGCATCACTTTGTCCAGTTCCAGCATCAGAAGCAAGCAGTGGCAGTGGGATTTCTCTAATCCTCTTCACTTGACTTGCGCTTTTCAGAAAATGGGTGCAGATGCTGAATGCATGACCTTCTGCTTTTGATTGTCCAAAATAAGCCTGGATGAACTCGGTAGTATTGCATTTGTGTTTCTCAACCACTGCTTTGGCCACGTTGTAGACAAAATGGGAATTGAGCAAGTGAAGCTTCGGCGGCCGGAAAGGATTTCCCAATAGCGTATTCAACATAGTTGCATGAACTAAGATACACTGGAACTGAGAATAGACGTAGGCGTATGAAATGGCGTACAGCTTTGTCTTGGAGTAGGTAAAAACTGGGCTGAAACGGTTGAAGAATTCGGTCAGTCCCTTTGTCCATGATTGCTTTCGAATGGAGTCTGCCAACGAATCCTCAGGCTCGGCTAATTGGCTCTTATTGGAATCGAAGATGTGCTGGAGGAAATTTAATAACACTGCTAACCCCACCGGGCATGCGATATCAAAATCCTTGACCTAAAATCACAAGTAGAAAGTTTTTAGCGAAACATTTACCGATATCATTAGCAGTATGAACGCTTTCTTTACCTTTTTAAAAAAGTATAAGAGACAGGAAACCACAAGTTTGAGAGGCGACGGCCAATAAACTATGAATTTTTCTTCATCCTCGGTGAGCTCAAATAAACTGTAGAGCAGGTTCAACGCCCTGTTCCTGAATTTGAGATCGTTTCCGTTTTGGATAGTCGGGATTGGTCCAAACCCTGGAAGTCGGGTGATGGAACTGACTTCTGCTTTGACCACATTTTTTCGCTGCCTGGTGAGCAGAGTAATTTCTGCCTCACCAAGTAGAATTCCAGAGGTCACTCGAATAATATCAACTGCAACATGATGACTTGAAGGTAGATTCTTGATTTCTACTTGTGGTCGGAGTAGAACAACTTTGTTCTTGAGTATGTGTATGAGGTACGTCGGCAGAGCGGAACTTGCGTGAAGTTGTAAGTACCACGGCGGGGTGGAGTCCAAAATTGGCACTCGTAACATCTCTTGCTTCAAATTTAGATCGTGGATCACCCGATTCCACACCATTACATCTCCGTTTTCTCCTTCGTAATTGCGTATAATCGATTTGATGAGATTCGACAATTCAGCTCGTTCCTTTTCCTTCACTTTCTCTAGAATCACGTTGAGGACGTGGTCGTAGTCTTGATGCTCTCCTAGCCAATCAAATATGTGCTTGATTCGATGAGTTTTGTCCACAAATTCACGGTTGTGAAGGTTAGAAAATGTTCTGGAATGGATACGGTCGTTCCCCAGAATTACAGCTGCCAAAGGCAAAAAGCGAAGATCATTGAACTTGAATTCTTTCTTGCATAATCTTTTCAGTGAAAGGACTTTTGCTGCTAGCACGTGGATCTTCTTCTGTTCTCCAGTTTCTTTCTTCCCTTTTTTCAACAGTGATTTTCTAAATTCAACAGCATTCAAAGGGATATTTTGAACATCGGGGTATATGTAAAAGTCTGAATCATTGCTCAAAAGTGGACAGTTCAATTGCTTTGCAATGAACGCCATTGTGTCATCTCCTTCATAAGCTGTCTGATAATGGAGTACACGTTGTTCCAATAGGATCTCACGGAAAACCGTCTGGAATAAAGCATGCACATTTTATTAACGTTAATTATCAAAAACATACAACGTACTATTAGTATTCTTCAGCTTACAGACATGGCCACAGGGGTGTAGTTTTGTCCTGGAAATTCGGCTTGAACAGTTGACCTCACAGCATCCTTGTACCTCTGGTACACTGTGCTCCATTTTTCGGTTTCGTAGGCGCCGTCGAAAATGACGATAGGAGTAATTTTGCAGTTCTTCAGGTGCTGGAAGAATTCTCTTATCTTCTGCGCATAAGACAAATAGTCACCACCAACAAGATGCCCATTGAATGCTCGTTTCTTCATAAGAAGGAAATGCATCAAGTTATTCCCTAAAACCAATTTACATTGAGTTAGGTATTTGTTATATTGTTAAGGATTTATTTGCAATTACCATCAATCACTATCATTGAATCACGGAGGTAAAGGGCATCGTTGTACCGTGAATGGTAGGTATTGAGAAATGTAGACAGTCCTTTGACCCCCATCAGAATGACCTCACAGGTCAATGACCTTGTAAAGATTTCAATTAAAATTAACGAAAATAATTAAACACAAAACAGTGAATCAACTTCTAAATTCTAATCAAACACGTGCCCTTCTGCTCTGCCTAAAAATTTCCTATTTGAACGTCGTCATTTTCCCGCCATTTTTCAATTCCAGAAAACCCGAATAGTTGGGCATTACGGCCTTAATAAAACTAACAAGAGTTGAAATTGCTAACTTATAACTATAAAATAACTAGTTAACTAGTTTTATAACTAGTAATCATAATTTAATCAAGTTTACATAAATAAGAACTTCAGCCCCCGGCTTCTATTTTGAGCCCCAGTTTGTATTTAATTTTTAAGATAACTTATTAAAAGTTAAGGTTAATTGCCAAAAAATGCCACGCATAAGATACAGAGTCAGGAATAACTGGGTCGAGGTTGACCGAAATGGGGTCGAGCTCGACCCCCTTAAAGAGGGTCGAGTTCAACGTCAAATGGGGTCTAGCTCGACCCCTT